>PVHY01014369.1:0-27078 GCA_004024945.1 Uropsilus gracilis
TCAGAATGAGGGCATTTGGGCATTTTCCTCTTAGATAAAAAGGGAGAGACAGAGAAAAAAGTTCATTTCTCTTCCTGCTCTGGACACTGTCATGGGAGACATAGTAGCTGAAGCAGTTACCTGATGGAAAAAGGAAATAAAAAAACAGTCAGGGACCCCATTTCCAGACCTCAGATATCAATGCAGTGCCCACATTGTGATACCAGCATAACATTTACCACCAGGAGATATCAATGTGGTAAAGATGAACAGATCGAGCAAGAGCTCACCTCCAAATCCTTAATGCAAATTAACAAATATCAATTATTTAAGCCAGTTTCAACCCACTTTTCTGACATTTGAGATTGCAAATATCCTAATTTATGAATACAAACAAGAAATGATATATATAAAATGTCAATAGCAATTATCTTTGAATTAATACAATTATAGGAAATTTAATGTTTTTCTTTTGTTCTACAGTGAATACTTTTTAAATTTATGATAGAAACACAAATGTCAGTATTTTTAAAAATTAGAGTGTACAGCTTCATGGCCTTGAAAGTTTCCATTTGTTAGAGATAAAAATCCAAAGTATGCTAAATAGGGTAGAGAGGACAGATGTACCCCCTGCCATGCAGATACTACACAGCTAATAGGAAGCTAAGTACTCCATTTAAGTGCCTTGTAGTAGGGGAGTTGGTAAGATAAGGAATCATGGGTTGGGCTCTTTGAAAGACTTCACATGGGTATACTTAATCAGGTGTATTTAATCAACAAGGCTTTGGACATGTTAGGATGTGTTTCGTCAACTGGCAAGGCTGTTTCAGGTAACACAGAATACATAGCAGCTCTAGGGATAAGAAGGCAACTCAAAGATGGGAAGTAGCCTTATCTACTGAATTAAACTGGTTAACTTGGGCACCATTTCCCACAGCATGTTTCATGGAACATGAATCTCTCATTCATACAAATGGGTCAAATATGTTGCAGTACATACCAGTATATGCTTGGAGAACTTGAGCTAGCTTGTCTTTGCTAGTCCAGGACCTCCTTTGACCCCCTTTTATATATCCCTCAGAATTACATTGGGTAATGCTGAGCTAGTGTCCAGTAAAATATAATTCAGGTAAAGTGGATGGAAAAAGGAAACAAAAATTCAAATGTATGCTTAATTACCCCCAAATACACAAATACACACACACACACACACACACACGTTTCTAAGGTTGAACTTTAAAAAAATTGAGATTTCGATAATTATGTCTACTTCTAGAAAATGTCTTTGTTGTTGTCTGTTGCAGACAGGCAGGCAAAGGCAGTGACGGGCCAGAGAGGAAGGCTCCCAGATCAAGCACATACTGGTTGCGACAGAAACTAGGCAGTGCCATTGATTTATGCATTTATTCAGCATTTATTATATCTCTGTACGTCTCAGTTACTACATTCCATGCTGAGATTAAAACATGATCAAGATCTCCCTGCCCTCCAGAATGTCTGCCATGAAAATAGGGCACATAAAAACTTCACTCTGTAAAAGAGATATCTTTAAGATAGTCATAACACGGAGCAGGACTAAACTCTGCTGAAGAGAGGATAAAATCTTCCCAGAAGAGTTCCGAGATATGTCTTAATGGCTATATGTCTCCGGTTAATGGGCGGTTGTAGTTTATTACACAAATAAAGAGGACCAGCCGGCAAAGTATGTAAAGACACAAAGAAATAAATGTATGCAGGAAGCTATAAACAATCTGGTGGAAGTGGCATCAGGGTTAGGGACGGGCCAGCATCAGCAGCCACATTAAAGAGTCTTAAAAGTCAGGCTGAGGAATTTGAATTTTGTTATTCAAGATTGGGAAGCCATCCAACGGGCCTTAGAGAGCAGCGCTACAGCAGACAGGAAAAAACAGACTGGTCCAGGCGGCCAGCGACGACACTGAGCCAAAGGAGCATGTTGGTCCAGACAGTGGCTGAGAATCAGCTGTAGATATAGAAAAAAAGGCGAGAACAAAACAAAAATGACTACCAAGTTTCTGACTGGGGAGAATGAGTGGATAGTAGTTTCGGGATGCAGAAGGCTCAGAGGAGCAGGTCTGGGTAACAAATCGACGTGTGAGCACAAGGAATGTGTGCATGTCATCACTCAGGTGGCAATGCCAGTGCTGTCAAGCAGCTGGATCCTGGGATGGGGAGATCAGCTCAGAGGAGCAGGCGAGAGGAGACTGGGGAGTCACAAGCACACGGATGGCCATGGAAGCTGCAGGTGAAGATGGACTGTCCCAGAACAAAGGCGCAAAGCAGGAAGGGAAAGGGACCAGCCTGGGGACCTAATTTGACCAAGACAAGACGGTTGCCTGGATTTGAGTTGTTTATTACTATTACAAAAATCTTAACAGAAAACGTTTATTAAGATGAGGCTACACAGGTCAGAAAAATCTCATGACTGGCAGTCCTAAATAGTAGCTTTTGAAAAAGGAGACTCCAGTGCAAAAGAATCAGCTGACAGTTCTTTATAATCGGGAGATGGCATATTAACTTAAAGCCTTGATTTGTACCAGCTATGCTAGCGCTAGTTATTTTCTATTTTGTACAATCCTTTTGGGTGTCATCTCTCCCTGGATAAAAAAATCATGGGAGTAAAGTCAGTAGAGCTGAATCTGAAACAAGTTTAATAGTTTGGAAAACACCACAGTGAAAGACGGCAAGCTCAAGAAATCTAAGCAAAGACAACTGACAACAGGTGGTGAGTTACAGATGAGGTGAGAAGAACTAGGGTTCCTCTCTAAGTGAGAAGACAGTAAAACTGAGTAAGTGAGAGGCTTCCATGTATTCAGTTCAAGATAGAGAGCTGGAACGAACACAAAATGGTCCCCTCTTTCTGATCACTCTTCAGATGTGATAGGAGGAGCTGCGGCAGCCCTCTTGTGACTGATGGAAACACAAGAAGACCTCAAAGATGTATGAAACACAGATTAACATCAACCTACCTGGAGGCTCTGTGTGAGAAAAATAAACTTCCACTTATTGAACCACAGTCAGTCTGAGATTCCATTATTTGCCAACAAAAAGATTCTTTGTCAAACATCTTATAAAACTTTATAGCTGATGGGGGCATGGTGCAGATGCTATCAGTTACTGGATTCATTCATTTATCTGCTCAAATAGTTATATGTCTGCTTGGTATTAAGCTTCAAGTTAAGTTTTGAGAACAGAAAGCTGAATGCAGCTCTTAGAGACACTGAATATGAGAGGTGTGTGTAACAAATGTGACACAATTGAGCAGAGCATGAGCAAACTTTAATGCCACCACAGAGAAGAATTTTTTTTTTCTTGGTGTTTCAGAACTCACAATTTAGGTTGGAGTCAGAAAAATATATGACCAATCGGAGCCAGTTCTATTGTCTCCTCAAATGATAACCCAAAGCTCCTCGAGGAGGGAGAGAGGCTAGGAAAAGAGCAAGAACATCAGACACTGGCAGCAGTTTCTGCTAAGGCTCTCACTCTGGTGCTGGAAGAGCCCAGCTACAGAATCCCTAGAAACTCTAAAGGACACAGGCAGAGAGAAAACCTATGACTTCATGTTTGGAACCCAGGGCAGAGACAGGCTCACAGGTACCATCCATCACACTGTACCAGGAGGCACCTCTGAGCACCAGATAGAAGACTGAGTCTACGAATCTCAGCAGATGCCAGCCAACACACGCTAAGCCCAGGCTCCCTTGCCAAACCACTCCAGGGCAGCCAGGTCTGAGACCCTAACCCTGAAGAGAAGGGGGTCCACTGTGGAGGGAAGAGAGCAAAACTGGCTGAGTTTACCTCAAATTATAGAGAAAGCTCTATGCAACTTAAATTTTAACCAACGAATGGGCTCAAATTTGAAGTTAGATTTAATTTTTGCACATGCAAATTTGTGGTCTGAGCGTCTGTACTGGCTGCATAAGGGTCTCACATATACATTATGTCCAAGAACATTATCAGCACCATGGATGCTGTCCTGAACCTGACCTTCACAGACTATAGGTTGCAAGCATGCTTCCTACAGCAACAAAGGGGAAATCTGTAATTGAATGAAAGTTTACTTTAAAATCTGAATTTCGTAGACTCAAAGTATGCACTCCAGGTGGTTGTAGGTTTTACCTCCTAAACTCCCAGGCTGCAGTTCAGTTAGTAAAAATCTGAAATTACCCACCCTTCATTTTAGAGACAGCCTGCTGAGGAGTATAGGTGATAATGGTTCTGTTGAAGGCAAAATGGCCACTTCCACTAGCATCCAAATCAAATGCCCACCACATATTTACATTCATTTAATTTTTTTTTTTTTTTTTTTTTTTGGGAAACTAGGTCTCGCTATTTGCCCATGGAACCGCAGGCTCATGTTGCCCGGAGTACCACGGACTCAAGCAATCCCCAGCCTCAGCTTCCCAGGTAGCTGGGATTACAGGCACGCGCCACCATGCCCAGCTATTTTTGGGGACTAGGTCTCGCTGCGTGCCCCGAGTGGGACTCAAACCACGATCCCTAGCCCCAGCCGCTTCATAGGCTGAAGCTTACAGGCACGAGCCACGGTGCCCGGCTTCTATGCATTTCAAAAGAACTAGTAGATTTAAACAGGGCCTACCACTTTCATCCTTTCCACATAAAGCTTCCTTGCCCATTAAAGTCATTAATTTACATGAAAAGGCCTCAAGAATGCACCTGTGTCACCACTATTTAGAGAAATTCATTTAACTATTTATTTCAGCCTTGTAGAAAGAAGTTACTACATCTTAAAATATTCTCCACAACATTAACAAGCTTTTACAACACATATAGGGAGGGGAAAAGTTTTTGCTTAATACCAGAATGCAAACAATACTATTGAGTGCATTGTCTAATGTTTGAAAAGCAGTTTACAATTGCAAAAAGTAACAGAAAATAAATAAATATTCTAGAGGAAAATTTCAACTTCCCCTGCTTGATGTAGATGATAAAATCCAACTCACCACTCTCAGAACATAATTTCAACGTGACTTTCAACCTTATTTCCCCATTTCTAGACCATAGAAATTACATATTCTTTCCAAATTGGTCATCAACTATCCATCCACTGAATGGAATCTGCTTTAACATCATGTCTGTTACATCTGCTTATGAGCAAGGACTATGAAGTCAGAATGCCTGAATTTGAATCCCATTCACCAACAGTCACCACAGGCAAGTAATTTATCCTGTTGGTGACTCTGATCTTATACTTAAGATGGAGTTAGTAGCAAAACCTGCTCCATGAAGTTGCTAAACAACTGATACAAAATATGAAAATGTGCTGCTGTGGTGGTCTGAATGCATGAGTCTCCCCAAATTTCATGTTAAAATCCTAACCCCCAAAAGTAATGGTTTTAGTAAGTAGGCCCTTTGGGAGGAGCCAAGATCACAAAGCAAAAGCCCTCAAAGACAGAATCGTGCCTTATAAACCAGACTCCAGAGAGAAGCCAGCACCTTCTACCACATGGGACGTGACTGAAAGAGGTACCCAGGAGAGACTCCTCCCAATCAGTCTCCAGAACCTGACTGCCAGCTTCCAGGACCCTGAGAAATGAGCTCTCCAGCTCAAGCTGTCTTCTTACAGCTGCCCAGAAGTTCTTATAGCAGCACCTGGTCCAAATGCGCAGTATGTTTGGGCTCTCACATCAGCACTGGCATCCATGGGGACTGCCTCTAAATCAACTAA
Source organism: Uropsilus gracilis (assembly GCA_004024945.1). Classification (NCBI taxonomy): domain Eukaryota; kingdom Metazoa; phylum Chordata; class Mammalia; order Eulipotyphla; family Talpidae; genus Uropsilus; species Uropsilus gracilis. Next base: position 5,687 of record PVHY01014369.1, read on the forward strand.
ATTGACTCAACTTTCAGCTCAAACCAGTGTTTCTAAGTCTCCTTAACTGCACAGATTTATAAAAATCCTGCCACCTTCTACACTCATAATAATTAGCACCCACAACAAAGACACTATTTGGTGTTGATCTTACATACATTAAATCTTACAGTTAACTTTTCATAAAAAGTTAATTAACTGCCTTTTTGAAAAAAAAAAAAAAAAACAACAACTTAATTGACTATGTAAGGTAGTTATCTTGCCTTATATCTTGCCTTACCAAGTTAAGTGTAAGTTATCGCCCCACGAAACACACTCTATTATTTTTATATTGCCCAAAGAACCGAGCATGGTATGTGTACAGAGCAGGCACACAGCAAATATCAGCAGAAGCAGCTAATGGAACCCACATACCACAGAGAGCTTATTCACTATCTTAGAAAATGTTAAAGAGAAACATAAGTTATAACCACGAGATCTTTAGACTGTCTTTAATAATGATCAACACATACAACCTAAAGGCAAGGAGGAAAAAAAAATGTTTCCTGATTTAATTTTCTGATCTACTATAAGAATGTCCATTCTCAACAGACAAGTACATTCCTGCACATAATTGGAATCACTGGCAGAACCAAAGCAGAACAGAATGATAAAAAAAAAATTTAAAAAAATCAAATGTTCCTCCTCTCTCTATTCTGGAAGTAATTAACAGGAACCTCAAAGGAAGTTAGTAGTATGTTGAATAAACTGATCCTTCAGTGTAACCTTGAATTTAGAATCTGGTTCAAATTCAGCATTCATTGAGTGCATTCTACATACAAATCCCATCCTCTCCTGCAACATTTTCATTCTCTACTGTGCATTCAGGCAATCAGGCCCTACCACTTTACTCTCATTTCACTCTGGTGCATGTGTCTTACTATCTGCAAAGGCTAGTAGTTCTTCCTTACGAAGCATGAACCTTGACTTCTCCATTTTCAAACTACCCCAGTGTCTGATAAGATGTTTTGCATGTAGTAGGCTCTCAAAAATTTGTTCTGACTGAATAAACAGTAGAAACTCACACTAGAAACTCCTGGGTGAAACTGACAGCTGAGTCCGTGGCCACCACCTGTTGAGGACCTTGGCCCACCAGGCACTTCACACAAATCACTTAATCTGTACCACACCCTGTGAAGGGGGGATAATCTTTTATAAATTATAAAAACTTAAGTTTTAAAGAATAATAAAATTTTCCCCAAGATCCTACTGCCAGAATAGAAAGTAAAGACACAATCGCAGCCCATCTGTGAGTTCTATTTCTTTTTCCATTAACTCAAAGATCATGACACTCAATCTACAGAGCCATGGGGAAGTCTCTCGATGACACTGAAATTCAAATTTCAGCAAAGAACAGTGAGGCAGCACTGACGTGGCTTTTCTTTCACTTGACTCTTTTGAAAATAATTATCAAGTGTCAAAAGTTATCAACCTTTTATAAATGGCTTATCAAAATCTCACTATTCACTTCTGGGAGAAAAATATTTGGAAAGCTTTATCTGATAAAGGATGTCCATCTAGAACAGTCCAAACAAGGGCAAAAGAGCTACACACCTCATCAATGAAGACATGTGGGCAACAAACACACTCAGAAATGCTCAATGTTACTCGTCACCGAGGGCATGGAAATTAAAACCACAAGGAGCTATCACTGATGACCAGGCACTGTGCACGGTACTGATGGAGCTCTGGAGGGACCAAGGCCTTCACATGCCACTGGTGGGGATGTAAAATGGCACAGTCACTTTCAAAAACAGTTTGGTGACCTCTTAAAAAGCACCACACAGCCCTCCCATTGATCCAGTCGTCCGTTTCTAGGTATTTACCACATATAAATGGAAACATATGTCCACGCAAAGACTTGTAGGGGAATATTAATAGCAGCTTTGTTTCTAACAGTCTCAAACTAAAAGAAACAAAAGATCCAAATGTCCACCAATACATAAACTGTTGTATGTTGAGGCAGTGAAAACCACTCAGCAATAAAATCAAAACCAAATTGATTAATACAGACAGAATAGGATTAAATCTTAAAGTCATTATGCTCTGACAAATCAGGAAAAAGAACTGTATGATTCTATTCACACTAAATTCTAGGCAATATAAACTAATGTGTAGTGACAGAAATCAGCAGTTGCCTAAGGATGGGGGCAGAGAGCATGCAAGGGCAGGAGAGAGAGAAAGGAAGACATTTTTAGGGGTTGACAGGTATGCGCGTTACCTTGCTTGTGACAATGGCTTAATGAATGTCAAAATTTAGAGTTATACACCTTACAAATGAGTAGTTTTTTTGGATGTTACTTCTCAAAAAGATCAAATGAAAAGCTAGAACTTATATAAAAAGGCTAGAGAATGGCAAGAACACATAAAGCTATGGAAGAAGGCTGCTTGATTATTAGCACTGATCGATCACAGGAAGGAAGGGAGTGCTGCTCAGCATAGGAGCCCCCTCCCTATCTGGCGGAAATGCGGGGTGCCAACAACTTTCTCCTGCCATAGAAACTGGAACCCTCAATTATTTCCTTCCCAGCTTCTACGGCAACTGGGATGTAGGCTTGTGACTCAGACTGGGTCAATCAAATGCACTTCCCAGAACTGTGGCTGGTAGCTGAGAGAGAAGATTTTTGTTTGTCTGTTACTGTTTCTGTTGGCAGTAACAGCTGGTTGTTAAGCCAGAGCCAGGAACATCCGTGGAACCATTTCAGGTCAGTGGCATCAGCAGCGAGGTCCCACGTCCATGGCCCTGGGCAGAAGTGTCCTTGCCGGGCAGCAGCGACTCATGTGACACGTGCGCCTCAGGGATGGTCTGGCTGTGTACCAGCTCCCCTCAGCACTTGCCCAATTTTGGAACCAGATTTCTAGCATTCTCAGTGACGCTACATATCTGTCCTACATCTTTCCTGGAGGCTAATATCAGTCTGTGCTGCTTGTAATTAAGGACACTGATTGAAAGAAGGCTCCCTATAAAACTGATCCTTTTTAACACCATTTAAAAAAGTGGTATTAACTGGGCATGGTGGTGCATGTCTATAATCCAAGCACTGGGAGGCAAGAGCCCAGGGATTGCTTGAGTTTGCAGGTGCGATACTACCCCAGGCAACATAGCAGGATTTGGTTCTTGAAAAAAGCAACCGGGTGCGGTGACGCGCCTGTAATTCCAGCTACCTGGGAGGCTGAGGCTGGGGATTGCTTGAGTCCGCGGGATAGGAATGACCATGGGCAAGTTAGACCTAGTCTCAAAAAAAAAAAAAGTGGTATCTTAGGAGGATTTCCTATGAAGAGACACTAACCCTAAAATCTAGCTGGATGTGGAGGTGTTCGCTTGTTATCCAAGTGCTGGGAGGCAAGAGGCTTGTGATCGCTGGAGTTTCCAGGTTCGAGACTACCCTAGGCAACATAGCGAGACCTGGTCTCAAAAGCAGCCAGAAGCCATGGCGGGCACCTGTAATCCCAGTTACCTGGGAAGGTGAGGCTGGGGATCGCTTGTGTCCGCAGCACCCCGGGCAACTTGAGTCTGCGGTACCCCAGGCAATATAGGGAGACCTAGTCTGAGGAAAAAAAAAAATTCCACATAATCTCCAAACAGAAATTCACTTATCTTGCTATTTTTGATGAACTTCTCCAGTTTCCATTACCTTCCAGAGAACCTTCCTTTCCTTATCCTAAAACATGCCCATAGGCCCCTATTCCTGTAGTTCCATTTCTTGCTTATTTGTTAAATTCCACATAATTCACTGTCAGTCTTACAAAAAGATAAAACTTAGTTCTTTAAAATTTGATGTATGTTCTTGAAAGCAATGAAAATTTTTTTCAGATCTGAATGAATAAACAAACTATGGTACAACGATATAATGGAACTGGTTCCACAATAAAAATAAATAAGCTATCAAATCACAAAATGACAGGGAGGAAACTGAAATGCATGTTGCTAAGTGAAAAAAGCCAATGTGAAAGTTTGATTCCAACCACAGTTCTGGAAAAGGAAAAACTATAGTGACAATAAAAAGGTCAGTAGTTGCTAGAGGCTGGGGAGAGGGAAGGATATTAAGTGGAACATGGAAAATTATTTGGGCAGTAAAGTGATTCTGTATGACAATGGATTTATCAAAATAGAATATGCAAAAGTGAACCCTAATGTCAACTATAAGTTTTAGTCATAATAAGATACTTCTATTGACTCATCAATTTTCACAAATAATACACACTAATACAAGATACAAATAACAGGGGGTATTGTGTTATAATTTTAACAAAAATCACTAAGCGAAAATAGGATTAAGTCAAACAAATTTCTTTTCCACAAAGCAGACCTATCCAGGTTTACCTGGGACTCGAGAGCCTCCAACTTCCGTTTCCGGGCGTGGAGAGCTTTACTTGGGAAAGCCCAGTAGTAATTGGATGTCCCAATTCTCTCGCAGTCAACCATACCATCATCCACCAAACTCTGGAGGACGTCTTTCACCGACATAGCAGCTGAAAGAAAGAATTTTTAAAACTATGAAGACACACCAAGGATAAAATTAAAAGGGCAATAATTGGGGACACATTTCCAACAAATATTACAGATCAAAAATTATGAGAGTTTTTAAAAATAGTAACCAAGGAAAGACAGACAAACAGTGGCGGGGTGGTGGGGAAGAAAAAAAAAAAGACAAACAGTCCAAAAGAGAAATAATAAAAGCACATCAATGGCTTCTACAAAATATTCATGGTCAATAAGCAAGCAAGTGTCCAACCCAATAGATAACTGAAGAAATGCAAAATAGAACAGTGAGAGATGATTTCTTGACTACCACATTAAAAACACTAAAAAATATGATACAGAATTCAGGGAAATAGGGGTACTCTCAACACGGTTGGAAAAATATGATGTTATGTATCCAAAACTTAAGATTTCTACATAACTTGTATGTTGAAACTTTTTTTTTTTTTTTTTTGAGACTAGGTCACGCTATTTGCCCATGGAACCGCAGGCTCACGTTGCCCGGGGTACCACAGAGTCAAGCAATGCCCAGCCTCAGCTTCCCAGGTAGCTGGGATTACAGGTGCGGGCCACCATGCCCAGCTATATTTTTGGAACTAGGTCTCGCTGTGTTGCCCCCAGCAGGACTCGAACCATGATCTCTAGCCCCGGCTGCTTCATAGGCTGAAGCTTACAGGCACAAGCCACTGTGCTCAGCTGGAAACTGCACTTTTGTAAATTCAGCCAAGGAAAATGATGGTTATGCTTGAGGTTTGTCATAGCAGAGCTTTTAATGGAAAAACTGAAAACTAGTATGCAACCATACTTTCAAAAGAATTTTGCAGTGATGGGATATTATACAATGACTAAATTTGTGTTACAAAATATTTAATGGCATAGATACATGTACATTCAAAATGCATTATATAGTAGATCATATAAGAAAATATAGTATTCACTAACAAGACAATGGCTATCTTTGCATGGTAGGTAAGAGGTGATTTTTATTTCCTTTTTCTGTTCATTTTTCTTTCTTCCAACAATGAACATAGGTTGCCTTTTTTGCTAAGAATATATTTAAAACTATTAGTAGACATTAAACTCCAAAATAATAAAGCTGGATACTATAGTTGAGGATATAATTAGAAATCAGAGAAAAGTTTTTTATGCTCAGATATAATACAATCTATTACTGAAAGTGCTAATAAAAAAGAATCTTGACACCAAATAAACAAAATGTCAATCTCACTTGTAAAGATCTACAAACTGAAATGTGAAGGAATTCTGAAAACAAAAATATAGTCCTAAGAAATGTCTATGAGTATAATCTGGCACAGTCTTCTCCAAAGGCAATTTGAGAACACATATAAAGAGCTTACTAACTACAAAGGTCTTTATTTTGTATTCTATTTCTAAAAACATTGCTTAATTAAGTAACAGTAGATGTGCAAGAAAATTTCTGAGGGGGAGGAGGACTGAACAGGAGGCACACAGAGGATTTTTCAGGCAGTGACAATCCTCTGTACGTGGTGGCAATCATCACAAGCTAGGAGAGGAGCAAGAAATACATTTCTGCTTAGAGTCTCTGGAGAAAACCAGCTCTGTCAACAACTGAAGTTCAGGCATTTGGACTCTAGAACTATGAGAGAACACCTTTCAGTTGTGTTAACCCACCAAGTTTAAGGTAAAAATTTAAAACAAACTTAGAAAACTAATACACCATGTAGATACAAGATCATATTTAACAAATATTAGAACAAACATGAAAAGTTTTTAATTCTTTTGAAGTAAATTATATTCACAAATAAACTTGTGCATAATGTGTGTACATCTGTGTGTGTGTGTGTGTGTGTGAGGATGCATGCATATTCCACTTTAGTTTTCCTGGAACAGATACTCCAAGAAGTGCGGTTATGGCTCAAACACATCACACAGAAACTGTCACAAACATTATTCGCCTCTAGAAATTGATGTTTCCACAAAGTGAATTCCTTGCAGCACGGAGGAGCCCACTCCCCAAACATCCCAGCACATGCCTGGTACTTACTAATGCCTTTCTCTTTGGGAGCAATCTTCTCCATGTCTTTTAATTGAAATACATCTTTCTGTGTGAAAAGATTAAAAAGTAAGGTATAAAATATGCACTTATTTTTTACTATATATGTATAGTTATCATAATTAAGATCTCAAAACATTTATTAAAATGGAGAGATTTTGCACAAACATCCTAGTCTCTCTTTTAAGTAATGGAGAGAAGAGCAAAAAGAAGTATGAAAACTTATTCATGACAAAGCAACATGAGGTAATAAGCTTCTATGATGCTCTAATTTTAAGAAAAAACAGTCCTTTGCTTAATATACGTGTATGTCAAAGATGGCGCAGTTCTAACTAAAAGTAAAACAGACAACTGTTAAGATTTGTTTACATTCAGTGTTTCGTAAGAGTTAAACGTAAATAGTAAAATGTCACACTTCTTGTTTGCCCATCAATTGTTCATCTGCGCACAGCAATTGTTCATCTACATGCTATGTGTCCACCAAAGTCAAGTATTATGGGATGATACACAAGGATACCTTAGGTATCGGGGGGAAAGTCTATGTAGAACACCCCTTTCTTTTTGTGGTAAGTCCTGGTTAAAGCAGTGAAAAGAACTTGGAAAACAAAAGTGAAATATCCAAAAAGACAGTAATTAGAAGAGAGTTATTGTGATTGTTATAGAAATCTGGGACCTATTTCTCCCAAAATATACTTGAAAAGGCAAATTCAGAAGGATGGAAATTAGACTTCACAAAAATTAAAAACTTCTGCTCATCCAAGGCTCTGGTAAGAAATGGAAAAAATACTGACAGAATAAAGGCAGTATTCACAAGGCATACCTGACAAAGACCCAGGTATATAAAGAACTCATCTGAAGTACATTATGCTCCTAACCCCCAAAGATGAACAGATGAAAGAACAAAGGGGTAGATGAGTATACATACCTAGTATATAAATACACGGACACAAGACAAAGTAAGAGTAAAATGTAGATGCAGAATTGGAATCTACGAGTTGGGCTTATGAACAGTCACTAAAATTTTTCATCTTTCATAATAAATAACAGAAAAGCAAATGCATCATTACACTTAAGATTTTATAAATTATTTATAAATTATCACTAACCTTTTTTTGCACATGAGGAAATAAACTTTAAAGATAACTTTAAATAAACTTTAAAGATAACTGTAGGATCTCAGAGAACATAGAATAGATCACTGACTTTAGGAAAATCAACTAATCAGACCTATTTGCAAGCAGTGTAGATTCCCTGGAAAAGGAACATGAATTCACGGATGCATCTTCCTATACACTGGTCACTAAGGAAGTCCCAGACACAGTGGCTGCCCCAGTATGTAAACAAATGGGTTAGCAAAGAACAAACCTCATAACTGAATTGAGATCATTTCAGTGGACAGAGAAAACAGTGTCCAGTAAGTATCAGTTAGCCCTGCACTAAACAGTGATAACAGAAGAGATATAAACACAATGGTTCTAGCTCTTAGAAAAGCAAGCAAGCTAAGTAAGTGTAAGATCCCCTGGAAGACAGAGTTACATGACTAGATAATGTTCAATTAAGCTTTTATGCTCTGGGCATTATCATGCTTTACACAGAGTATCTCATTTAATTCTTTTACCAATACTGTGAGCTGGGTAAAATTATCACTATCCTTTAATAGACCAGTAAACTGAGATTTAGGTCAAGTAACTTGCTTAAGGTTACAAGGCTGTTAGTTAAAACAGATGTCAGCATCACCACCAGGTTCACTAGCACTGAGCTACACTGCTCCCATCTTCTCCAGAGGGTGAAAAGCAAAGGATCTTTTTACTGTCACATTAGCAACTTTACATATCTATGTACGTATACAGTAAGTGGATACTTAAACTGAAATCAACTAATTAATATAACTAATTGCTGGGTGTACCTAATAGCTCACTAACTACTGAACTTCTTTAACTGCTGACACTCATTAGTTTCATAGTCATTAGTGCCTGAACGTTATTATCTGAGAGGGAGTTGAAAAATTCCAACTAGAAACAGCCAATTTTGATATTTGAGGAAATTAACAATATCATGAAGTAAAGACTAATATCCTAGCCCTCAACCCCCCACCAACTACTATCCCTAGTTTTCCACTGTCTATTAAAAATTAGATCAATTTTTCTTGTTCTGAGACCACAGAAAAAATATTTCAGCCAGCAGAACCATAACCACACTTCATCAATTCATCTTCTTAATCTTATCATCATAATTGATATGACATTCTGCTAACTTGCCAATGACTATCAGTATGTACTCTGTGAGATTAAGATTAATCATACTCAGAGGGAAAAGAGTCAAAACAAAAAGTTCTAGAATATTTCAGCTGTTTTACTTAAAATCTGCAGTGCTGCAAAGAAAATCAAGTATTACCATTACTTATTTTATTCATTTCACATATATTTTACCATTTTTCCACCACCTTCTACACATTTGTACATAATGAAGATAGCCAGCAGGTTGGGGCCAAACTAGACTTTGAAGGCCCAGTATAATTCATATAAAGTTATTTCTTGTAGGTCAAAGGTTGAGACTTGAAGTAAGCAGCAAAGGAAAATCACTGATTAGCAACCTGGTGTAGAAAAGATACTTGAGAGGCTGGGTCTTGCCTAGAATCCTGGCCCAGACACTTAGGAGCGACAGGAACAGATGCCTGGAATTAAGGGAGGCCTGTGTTCCACCAAGTACGAATTACACCTGTGTTCTGTGGGACCCAGGGCTGCACATTAGGCTGCATCTTAATGTCTACAGCTGTGACAAGTGGATGATACGAGTAGCATTGAACTCTTATCAGTTAAAAGGATGAAACTGGACAATGTACACCAAGTACCTAGCACAGTGACTGGCAGCTGAGAATGTAAGCCGCTGTCATTATTTTCAGGGAAACAATCAAGTATCTGCTTCAGAGATTGTGTGCAGAGTGGTCTGGAGGGAAGAGACTGCTAACATGACAGGGCTCATTCAGATGCCACAGCTCACAAGAGCCACAAGTGCTGGCCGACTTTGAGCTACTTCCCTAACTGGTCAAGCTTGATCTCAACAAAAAGGTAGTTAACATGAGGTGACACAAACCTAAGAATTAAATAAGGTAACATACCAGAAATCTTAGGAAAATGACTTACCGTTTCAAAAAATATTTCCATCATGCGAGTTCTCTTCTCCTCTGCACTCAGTCCCTTTTTCTTCGACTAAAGCACAAAAGGTAAAAAATAAACACTACTTGTTTTAACAAAATGTTGCATTATAAGATAAACTGATCTGAAACATTACAGAAATCTGATATATAGTTTGTCAACTCTGTGCTTTAGGCCAGAGGACCTGTTTTAACTACCCTGCCAGTGTGTGCCAAGTCGAGGGTGGGGTCTGCCAGTGCCAAAACCATGGTGGTAAGACAGCTTTGGCATTTTATCAAACATTTATCAAATGCATTAATGGTTAAAGTCACTTTACCTTCAAAAGTTTCCCAAAGAAAATATACATATATTACTTGTAAGTGATGAACAGGTACATGTGTGGTGAAGACAGAAAGAATTCATTTCACCCTGAGGAAGGAGATGATCCAGGAGAGTTGGAGGTGAAAAGAATTTTATCAAGTTGAGAAATGGTGAGAAGGGAGTCCCAGGCAAACCATAAACCCGCACAATGTCATGGAAGCACACAGAATGTTCCAGAAAGATAAGCATTCTGAGATGATGACTGCATGGAGTAAGCAGAGGCAGATGAGATAAAAAAAAATAAAAAGTTGTCTCAGGCTGGATTATGGAAGACAAGGAGGAGTGAGATGAGATTTCTACATCAGGGAGTGACAACTTTACAGAAGTATTTGCTAAGAGTTGTAGCAGTGTTGCAGAAGGTAGCCAAGAGAAAGGAAAAATCTTTAACATGGGACAGAGCAGCCTATTTTAGCTTATAATTACTAGGTAGACCCTTTACCCAATTTGAAATTGAGGTCATTAACGTGTTTTGCAATCACCCCGATCTGGGTGGGTACACCGCTGATTCTAGTAACTTGAAAAAGAATGTCAAGCCCTTGGCATCATCTTCAAATTTTTCACAGTGAACAAGGGAAACCCCCCAGCCAGCAAGGAAACAGCAACTTGAGTTCCCTCTCCCCCAGGGTGACAGCACGTTTTAGGCGCTCCTTCCTAGGCCCAGGTGTGCCCACTTAGGAATGCACACACCCATTGGGCCAGGCATGTACAATAATAGGGAGGGAACAATACCACACGTGCTGGTCATAGAGGTTACTGGTGGATGTGAAAACCCTGATTCCTGACTTACCCTAAAACATGTAACTAAAATGCATGTCACTAATGATTTTTGCTACATAATGGACATAGTATATATATATACACACATTATATATATACACTATATATGTGTATACACACACATATATAAAGCTATAACCCAAATTTTAAAAAAGCCACATTTCTTCACTGTAAAGGCTTACAGAAAAAAACCCACCGTTCAACTCACAGATACAAGTGAGACCAAGACATACTCCATGGGAGGAGCAAATAAAGTGACATGTGAGTTTGGTGAACTCTCCGGAAGAAAAAAAAAAAAAAAAGAAAGCTGTTCAGTTTTAATTGTGCGCCAAGACTGCCCAAAATCTGAAGGCTAAGTTAGAAACATTATGTGGCCGGTGAGAATTCTGTTGGGACTCTGTCCATACTTGTGTAATATCCAAAACTTTAGGTAGAGAAGACTCACTAATCTCACTAATTTGGTACTATAAACAGTTCCTCAGGAAGACGCAGCCTCCTAAGAATCTGTCGCCCAGAGACAGGATAAGAACCTAGTGTGTGTGCATGTGTATGGGGAGGTAAGGGGGGCAGGAAACAGTTTTAGGAAAGCTGCGAATCACTTAGTTCAGGGCTATGAAAGTTAACAAATACGAGCTGCAACATCCATGAATACTGTTTTCACCTCAGGCAAGGTTTTTATTAACCACAGTAGGTGAGCATCATGGACAGAATTAAACTAACTAATGTGAAAAAATGTGTTTATTTATGCTTAGAAATTCCCCCCCTCAAAAAAAATCAATTAAGGGCCCATTTATTATTTAAGACTGAAGAACATCTGATAGTGTAAAGTTAGAACTATATCCAAGCTGTGAGGAGACTCAAAATTCGACCTGAGGATAAGGACGTTTCCTGGTAGACCAATATATTTTAAACCACTTAAAGGATCATGGACCTAAGGAGCATTCTTCAACTGGGAGTTGGAGGATTCCTAAAATCAGCCCTGTTGATTTATTACAATAGACTTTTAAAAGAGTAGAAGTAGATGCTATCTGTGATTCTCCAGAAGCAGATTTCAATTCAACTTCTCCAAATCCAAAAAAGGTAACTGGACTATAAATGTCTACCCTGCAAACCCAACTAAAAGGACAAAGTTAATGCATTCGTGTTGTCAAGTTTTCACTAGTCAGATGAGCTAGTAAGTGCAAAAAGGAATACCAGAGCCAGCTAACAGATGCTAACAGATTTAAGTGTAGTTTTGTCTGGCTTCTTTAGGTCCTTTCATGCCCAGGTGGCAAGGTTGTTAGTTAAACCACAAGAAGCCGTTATCAGCTATAATTATATCTGGACAAGTAGCTTCAAATAAATACCGAGCAACCTACATCCTCGTCCAGCAGAAGTTCAGCAAAATAATGACCATTAACTAAATTAAGACATTAAAATATTAAAATCTTAGCTCCATTTAAATTAAGGTTGATTTTCTGCCAAGAGAGGCAGACAAAAAAAAAGGGGGGGGGGCGCATGAAACTGCAGGTTTATGAAAATCATTTGATGAACAGGATGACATGAAGTTCAGAAAGACAAAGAGATAAAGGCTCATCGTCCCGGACGTAACCCTTCATGCGTGCAAGGAAGACTCTCCAGCCAGCTTCCCTAACGGGGTGACGGACTCCCCGTCGAGCTGCGGCCCCGTTTGCAGCCTTCCTGTATGTGGCATCAAGTGACGCTCCGTCAAGCCATCGGAAAGCGTTCCTCGTGTCACGATACACAAAACCACCCGCTGTCAGTACCCAGACCCCGGGGTCTCCGGCGTCCCAACGCGGGGTGCAATGCACCCCGTGGCCGAACCCTGGGCCTCTGGGTTCCACATCCGCCGCGACGCGCATTCCTTCCAACTGTTCCGGGCGCCTTCGCTAAAACTTCGCGGGCCTGGCCGCTGCCGTCCCGAGGGGGCCCCGACTCGTCCCCGGGGACGCGGGGAGTAGGGCGGGGGCCGGGCCACAGCGCCGCCCTTCGGGGAGTGCAAGGTGAGTGGAGCGCCCACCCAGCAGCCCCGCGGTCTCTGCGGCAGGCCAGACCCGAGGCCGAGGGGGGCCCCAACCCTGTGGCGACGGGGCCCCGGCCAGCCCTTGGTCTTACCATGGCGCGGGCGGCGGGTCTTCCGTGACGGGGCTGGCGCGCGAGGCGAGGGGCGGGGCGCGAGACGGGTTTGATTCCCGCGCCGACGCTGTCCCGGGGGCGGAGCAGCGAGGGGAGGCCGGGACAGAGGGGCTGGCCCGCGTTCCCACGGCGCGCAGCGACCCCTGGCGGCGGCGCCGAGCGGGCTGGCGGCGGGGGCTCGGATCGCCGGGTCCAGCGTTTGGCGCTAAGTCCAAAGAGGAGACGCACGGTCGTGTGTGTAACTCCTTTTTCAAGAAAGCCTTGGGTCTTCGTGCTTACGTTCTCTTTCCACAGCAGAAATCAACCTAAATTCATCTTGTGAGACTGGGGAGGTTTGGCTGCCAGGGACGTAAACACTCCCTCTGTCGTCCGGATTTGCCCAATCTGAGGCGCCTTTTTGTTTCTTTGCCCCTCCTCCAACAGCGGGGCACTGTTTCTTAGCTTTTAAAAATCGTGTATGTTTTGTTTAACTTCTATAATAAACAAGGAATGAATGTTGAATGTTAAAAAGTAGGCGACCATTATGGCGGTAGTAGCCTACGGATTTTTTAAAGGAGGTTTAGCGTTCCACTGATTGGCTTTCTCTTACTGTGTTCCTATACATTAAAATCATGCAAGAAGATCTCTTTATGTTGCTATTCTGTAATATGACAGTGATTCCGATCTACTAGGCCATCTAAATATATGTGCTGTACAGGTGCCCGAATTTCTAAATTCCCATCGAAGATACATCCTAAATGCTAACAGATTATTAGCATCATGAACAGTGACACTTTCCTGTTTTTATTTTTGGAGACTAGGTCTCGCTATTTTTGCCCGGGGAACCGCAGGCTCACGTTGCCCGGGATACCAGACTCAAGCAATCCCCAACCTCGGCTTCCCAGGTAGCTGGGATTACAGGCGTGCGCCACCACACCCAGCTATTTTTTTGGGACTAGGTCTCACTACGTGCCCCCGCGAACTCGAACCGTGAGATCGCCCCAGCCGTGGCTTCGTAGGCTGTCACCTACAGGCATGTGCCCCCATACTGGCCAAATAATGAAACTTTTATTAAGCATCTTCTCACTAGCATAGACAGTTTGATTGAGGAATTGATCTCTTCCACATTTTCTATGACATTCCTTTCAATACCCACTGAAAAAAAGAACACGATGCTAAATAAACAAACATGCACCCTGGAAATGGAGAAAACAAGCTTTATTATAATGATTGGAGATTTTGTGCATGGTAAAGATATACACATGAATCCTGTTTCTCCCATATTTCAAGACAATTAATTTAAAGTTTTATTGTAGACTAAAGCATCCAAAATACTGCGGTACGTATGTAGCTATGAACGTACAAACACTTGGATACACAGCATTCATTCTTTTCTTTAAATAGGCAGTCAGCATTTTGATTCATAAAAGAACAAACCATGGAAGAATCGATGTCAGGGCAAGACTTTGTTCTATTCACAGGAAATGTATGAAACAGATCTATAAAGATGGAATGTACAAAACTGAAAAGAAGAGGAAGCAAAAAACTTTCATCATTATACATAGGATTGAAAGTCTATATAGAATTAAGAATGATAAAAAGGGTTCTATGGTAAGAATACACTGTGGATGACAGAACATTCCCATGTCATAAAGCAAAAGAACTGAATTTAAGGCTGTGTTGCTTTCCAAAGTTAATGGAAGTGCTGTACATTCATTGGAACAACATAGCCAATTAACCGAGTTTAGAATATTAACAGCGTTCATACATTCTCCACAAACAGACCACACAATCACTGCCACACAATTCATCTTCAGAAAAGTTTTTTTTTTTTTTAAGATTAACATCATGATTTGTAGCTTACTGTCACTTAAAACAAAACAAAAAATTATTTATACCAAACAAATCTTTAATGGGCACTTAGTTTCCTTTATGGCAATTCTAGATTCCTAGTTATCAAAAATATTAAAATAACTGTAAAATTTAAAACCCTGCAACATTTACAGAATGCAACAGTATTAGGACCTTCAGTTTTAAGCAAATTGCTTCAATTTTATCCTTCCTGGAAATGTCTTGTTTTGCATTGTAAACTACAAATATCCCTCCTTTTTCAGAAGCTGGTGAATAGAGAGAATACTATAGAGTCCAAATGTACATAAAGATTTTTCCCATTTAAAGTCATATGCTGATCACTTGACATTTGCTATTTCTTCCAATTTAACACAGTAGGCATTACCAAAGTAATCACCTTCACATAAGGACCCATATACACTTGCTCAAGTACTGCCATTCCAGTTAACTGTGCGTGAGGACGTACCCTGTATACTTAGTAATAGAAGCAAGTGTGTTCCAGTTGCATGGACCTGTAACATTTATCCATCTCAAGTCTAGTCAGAGCAAATTAAAATAAGGAAACTTGACTTGTTTAGTTAGTGGAGACTAAAGGTAGATCAAGACACAAAGTACCATTAAAAACAAAAGATGAACAGTCATAAAGGTTTTCTATTCGTGTGGTTCTGGAAGGTCCAGTGACTTTCCACCTCCCCGTGTCCAGCAGGGGAGGTCTACATGGGCGGAAACATGGCCACTGACCTTCCTGTACTCACTGGCAATATTCCGGCAAAAGTGCCCAGGGGAAATTTGAATAATTTTTCAGTGCTACTTATCATGAAGGTATGACAGGTTCTGTACACTTGACAAAGAGAAATCAAACAATGGTAGCCCAGAAAAAAGTCACTTATTTTAATATCCTTCTCAGTTTACCAGAAACCACTTTCCATAGAATGTGACAAAATTTCATTTAAATCTTGTCTATTCCTCTTATCAGCAGCAC
The DNA here is from genome assembly GCA_004024945.1 of Uropsilus gracilis. Classification (NCBI taxonomy): domain Eukaryota; kingdom Metazoa; phylum Chordata; class Mammalia; order Eulipotyphla; family Talpidae; genus Uropsilus; species Uropsilus gracilis. The sequence goes on from PVHY01014369.1 coordinate 21,463, forward strand.
TTTCCTCCCTAAAATGTTTACCAAGAAATACAGTAAATGCACATCTGTATCCAAATATGATGTTATCTATACATTAATATAGACAATCATATATTTTGGGGGGGGGGAATGGTGTTTTCTGGAGTGCCCATAGCATGTGTTTCAGATAGTGGAATAGGTCTGAATCAAAATAGCTATTATTTCATTCCAGTGTGTGCCAATTTGACATGTAATATTTTTTACTTTGTATTCAATCTATTAAGGTAGTCAACCTAATATGGGGTGGCTGGTTAATTCTTTTTAAATTCACAAATGTAATTAAATGTTGCACAAAAAAACCTCTTTAAGTAAATTCAGTCTTAAAATCAATAGTCTGTAAAGTGATCCAAACAGGAAACCATTTTCACTTGTGAAAATAAACTAAAATGGACTGAATCAGCTTTAAAAGTTTTCTACTTAAATAGCCTGGGAATGATTATATTTTATGCATAATGTTAATAAACAGCAAAATGAAATACCCTCCCTGGGATGTAGGTTGGGATTCTTGCGGTTTTATTCATCACTGTATTCCTGGTTGCCTGGCTCGGTTCCTGGCACCTCAAGGTCACTCATCAAATATGAAATGTGTAAATTCAAAGACTTCTCGTTGCTGTTAGGAAACAGTGTCTTAGGTTAATAGTCTAAAAATGTTACTGAGTTTTATAACATTATCACAGACAGGCTTGAGTACTTTGAAAACTCTACCTAACTTAAAAAAATACTAAACTTAAATGTAAATCTCCTTGAAAAAAATTTCTTTCAGAGGTTGATTTGGGCATAATAAATTTGACAGGCAATTGGAAGTAGCTGGATTTCCATTCAAAAATTTAAAAAGTCCTATATAAGAGTGTGATTGCATTACAAATTAATAAGCAGTAAACATCACATTTATATAGTTACACATATGGTTTTCTTATAGTACAGTTCTAAGGTGCTTTCAGTGAAAAAAATCCCAAAGTCATAGCGAAAATGCCAAGTTTGGCATCCTATTTGGTAGAACTGAGTAGAAAGTTTAACTGTGGAAATAGACCACATCTTATTTTACAGTATCAATGACGGATTGACTAAATTACTCTTAGCATTTCTTAAAACACATTTGAATGTAGGTTTGCTTTCTATGGAATTCAAGTTTGATTTTTCTTCTGACCTGTTTTCGTTTTCGTTTTGTTTGAAAGCATAGAAGGCTGTTTTTTGACTCAAAGTCAGTCACTACCATCACTGCGGGAAAGTGGCAAATATTAAGTTTGCTTTGGGGCTTGTTTTCCCCAAGGCAGCTTTACTGCAAAGTAAAGGAGTGTGCTGAGGAAGGCTGGGTGAAGCTTCTGGTTTTCAGAGTGCTGCCTATTTCAATACACCGAAAGTTCAGCTCTATATATATATGATACATTCTACCTTACCCTAATCATGGATACATAATCCTTTAATGCCTCTACTATTCATTAGACAATGATAAATAACCGTAACATGCCCTTACCTGTAAGGTTTTTGAGATAACACAACTTTGGTAACACTTGCTTTCTAAGGGGAAACCATTCATCAATCGCATGCCTTTGGTTGACACCACAGTCCTCCAAAGGGCTACTTATGGCTCTCTGTCCTAGGATACTGGTGTCCTACTACATGTGCTGACTTTTTGCAGGAGGTAAAGCTTTCGCTTTCATGAAGTGGAAGAAGAGAGACACATGAGAACATGGCACATAAAACATGACTCATACTTTCCTTGATCACATTCCAGTGCATGAATCTGGAGTTAAAGGGTTGGTTGCCAAAAGGTAGCATTACTATTGGAATATGCTTTGCAAAGCATCAGGTATTTCAGGTTTCCCCGAAAATGTACTTCGTATTTTGATACAAGTGAGCAGGTGAAAGGAATAGACCCAGAGGGTCTGTGATAGAACCTAGAAAGGATGGGAGATTTGCATTGATTATAAGTGCTAAACTCACAGACCTGCTAATCAGACTTGCATGATAGTCTTTTGTTCCCTAAAGTCATTTCTACATCATTGTTGATAACCAAAAAAAAAAAACAAACAAACAAACAAACAAAAAAAAAACTGACCAGAGTAATACCTACTGTAAAAGTGAGGTTAGAAGATCCCCAGGTCTTGTGACTGAGGTTAAATAAAGTATATAACTACAACAGATTTTGTTTTTGTTTTGTTTTAATTTTGGAAGCTCTGCGCAAAAGCTATCATTCACAGGATTAACAAATAACCTTTAAATAGTCTAGTTTTTTTTAATGCTTGTTCGATTTGCAAAATTAGTTCAACTACATAAATCCCTGTCCTATAGGCCATAGTTCACAGGAGTAAAACTTTGCAGTTTTTATAGATTCAGTAGAAGAAATTTCCTTTTTTTTTCTTAAACCCTAGAAGTGAATTACAGAAATCAGAGATGCAGTTTTTAAGGAAATTGTTACATTCAGAAACAACCTTGGAAAGTTCACCAATGATTCCATCTAGCATGAACTGTCTGATATGATTTGGTCCTGCGCCGAGAAATTCATTCCAGTTTATAGTGCAAGACCTCTGTAAAAGGGGTGCCCGGCGGCCAGGGTCAAGGTCACTGCAAGTACCGATAGACCTTGAAGCAGTGGTTTCCAGAGTCTGCCACCACTACATGGCCGTCTGAGGTCAGGGCCAGGCCTTGGGGGCCGTAGAGTGGGTCAGCAGATGTATTAATATAGGACAAAAATGATCCGCTTCCATCAAAAACCTGTCAAAAAGATCAAGTCAGAGGGTTATATAAGAAAAGGTCTAGTGATATGATAAAATAAAAGTGAGAAAACGCTTTTGGTAAATGTTTTTTATATAAAAGGATGAATATATTCCCAACATTTTTTTAGGACACACACACACACACACACACGCACGCACGCACGCACGCACACACTCCCTTTCCACTTATCTTACTTTTCCTTCTGCTCTCTTTCCACACTCCAGAGTTACTGACATGAGACCCTTGGTCAGCATAGTTCTAAGGTGGTCATATTTGATGTGAATGGCTTGATGATGCTTGAAAAATGTATGACAATTATTTCTCAAAGCCTTCACTTTTCTACTTCTAGCTCATCTCTTTCTTTTATCCCCAATCATTAGAGAGCAATGGGCAACTAGACCACAGAAGGACAATCCTGAGTCATCATGGGCAATGAGAAAATAGAGCCTTTTTTTCCTTTTTAGAAGAGAGCTACAAGGAGTCCCTGGTGCAACACACACATGGATATGAAGTGGTCCTCTTTTGGTCTGGAAGCTTCTGCTGTGATGACATTTAAAAAAAATCTACTTTTCCTCAAGGCCCAGGCTGTTTCTCAGGACCATGTATTTGCCTCATGGAGTGTTTGAAAGGCGGTGGAAGCTAACAGGTGTTAGGAACACAGACAGCTGAGCATCTGTGGTTCCACACAGAAATGCTTTGCGTATGGGACTTGGTTCTGTCTGGCTTCTGACTTCCTGTCAGATACAGAATCCTTCTTTCAAACATGACTGTCCACTGGGATAATTAAACAAGTTAAATATCCTGGAGAAATAAAAGCATGGTATGTTGTTTCAGTTCTTTTTCTGAGATGCAGATACAAAGTGCTAATGACTGTCCTCAGAGACCCCTGAAAGCTACGTGATGGGGTCTCCAGTGCTCTGTATGGGCCACATGAACAGGAATGAAGAGCCCCCACCCCACCCCTGGGAATGTGTGTTGAGATCCATGCAGGTGTCTACGAAGATAAACAAGAGAACAGTCTTCTTTCAGCATGAGGATATAAGAGTTTTGGTCTCAATTTATACAAAAATCAAAATTGTTGTGCCATGGACCCCTGTGCAAGACTTCATCTCAAAACAGTGCTTGAATGTGTTTTTGCCAGAATATAACCAGTTTTATCATTTCTCATATGCAATCAAAATGTCAAATGCCATTCATGATATCATTGTTCCTAAACCATGCGATACAGTCAAATGCATTCTCCTTTCAAACTGTTTTCTAATTATTCGTAATTTTGAAATGACAACAGGTTGATGGAAAGTTGCAGTGATAGTAGACAAATCCTGTGTACCCTTCAAACAGTTTCCCCTAAGGTTATATCTTCTAAAATCAATGTGGCAACGGATTATGTGTACTTGTCACCTCACTTATCACATTGCTCGCAGGTGTAGACTCATATAACTACCACCACCATCAAGATCTGTCTATCACAAGATCTGTCCATCACCATCAAGGTCTTCCCAGGGTTGTCTCTCCATAGTTCACCCACACTCCTTCCCCCACTTTCTCTAACTGATGTTTCCTCAGCAATTTTTTGTTCTGAGCATGTTCCATAACTGGAATCATCTGGTATATGATCTTTTTGATGTGTGCTCTCCATCAGCATGATGCTCTTGTGATCAATCTAAATTGTTGAGTATATTATTCATGTGTTCCTTTTTATTTCTGAATATCCCATAGTATAGATATATAATAATAATATGAAAATGTCTGATTTCTCTCAGTGACAATGATATAGCTACTATAAAAACTACTGGGATTGGTGTCTGTACTCATAATAATAGTTGGTGAACCTTTTAATTGTTCGTAGAAATAATGATGTAATCTACCTGTTCAGTGGGCCTCTTGAATTAAGCTGTAAGACCCTTTGGTGGTCTGTATATGAAGACCCCCCCACCCCTGGAGTCTAGGGTTGTACTTTGGTAACCTGCTAATGCTTTTTTTACTCTACCATCCTTACATGGAACTTCTGCTGAGGTTATCTGTGGCCTTATCACCTAACCAATGAAGACTGGGTAACAGTCAAGTTTGGGAGGACAGCAACGTCTTCATGTCTAGTAAATGCCAAGCACCACAAAGCACATGTGAGCGATCTACCTGGATCCTGCTGTTGCCCCAGTCAGCCACAATGATGTTGCCATTGGAGTCCACGGCCACACCCGTTGGGGCGTTGAACTGCCCATTTCCTTCTCCGTTGGAGCCAAATTTCAACATGAATTCTCCTTCCTGATTAAACACCTGCATGAAATAATTGCCAAGTATTTTTAAATAGAGTCAACATTACAGATTTTAAAAATATCTCTCCGAGCAGGTTATTTATAACAAGACCTATGATTCAAGACATTCTAAAAATAAAAGAAAGCCATCAAACTAGACGTCCCTGTCACTTGTACGGTGGAGCTCTACCACTGGGTAAGCAACTCCACAGAGATTAAGAGGGCAGGTGCGGTCCAGAGGTAGCCTTGGGGAGTGTCCCTTCCCTCTTCCTGCATCTTTACCACTGACCACTGTGCCCAGGGACTTAGTACCCATGAAAAAAGCCCCAGGTCTCTCTTTTACTCAGGCTAGAGGAAACATGAGAGTATACCTTTGGGTGTTGAAAGAGATCGCTTATCTCTCCCAAGGGTCACACTGATTTCAGCTTTGGTTTATCCATGGTTGACCCTGTACACACTTGTACGGTGGCACAAGCCTATACTCCCAGTGCTGGGAGGCTGAGGCCGGGGATCATGTGAGTCCATGTTGAGACTACCCTGGGCAACATAGCAAGACCTAGTCTCAAAATATATATATATATATATATATATATATATATATATATATATTCAAAATATATATCTA
>PVHY01014369.1:27178-38659 GCA_004024945.1 Uropsilus gracilis
ATCTATCTATCTATCTATCTATCTATCTATCTATCTATCTATCTATCTATCTATCTATCTATCTATCTTATCTATCTATCTATCTATCTATCTATCTATCTATCTATCTATCTATCTATCTATCTATCTATCTATCTATCTATCTATCTATCTATCTATCTATCTATCTATCTATCTATCTATCTATCTATCTATCTATCTATCTATATGGGCGTGGTGGCGTGTGCCTGTAATTCCAGCACCTGAGGGCTGAGGCTAGGGATCACTTGAGTCCATAGGTTTGGGACTACCCCAGGCAACACAGCGAGACCTAGTCTCTAAAAAAGCCAAAAGAAAAAAAGAAAAAAAATAAGCTTTAGCTATTGGTCTACCTCCTGTGCAGCTTCTTGATTAGTTTTCCTTTAAAATGTCTCACTTAAAAGATTTACACAAATTTACTCACAAGAAAAACTTCTGTAAGTGCAAACTATTATCAGTTGATGAAACAGAAGGCAAATCTAAAAATAGGTAACTCAAAATAAGGGGAGTAGGAGAGGGTGAGCAAGGTAGGATCAAAGGGGCATGGTGATTTTTACATGGTGAAAGGTGGAAACTAGATTTTCCATGGCTAGTGTGTTCTAGTACACATGGATGCTGATTTAAACGCTGTACACCTGAAATCTCCACTGTGCCATGTTACTCATTAAAAATGAAAGGGGTCAAATACATGTCTAGGATTCTCTGGTCCAAACTGCAAACAAATTGCTTTTACGGTGCTCAGCAAAGATTACTGCTGGAGGTGATTCTGACTTCTTGATGAAAATAAAGTACACCGTTCCGAGAAACAAAGGGACACTGGTACAATGCTCGCCGCTGCTGGCCTACCTTTGGTGGAGCAAGAGAAGCTTGTTCTGGCACGTGACTGAACAGTCTGGTTTCAACAGAAGAGATATTTGCTTTGAACTATTTACTATTTTTTAAAATGTGCTCATAACAAAGATCAACTCTTCCCGCTACACCCACGTAGAAAGATGCATACACTTGGGTGGGGGGGGAGGTTGCCATTATTTTTTAAGTAAGACCAGTGGGTGAAAGCATCCTAAGCAGCAGCAGATGTGCCATCTGAATGGACACTGTGGCAAACCCACCATGTACCCTGTACCTGCTGCCATAGCAGAGTATTAATATTTGTCTGCAAATGCAGAAAATTGAAAAGGTATTTTTTGATTTACTGAGAAGTCCCAAAATATTAGGGTTCCAATCTGCATCTCTAGTGCACTTCAAGAAATTTTTCAAATCATCTCTATTTACACCCATTTAAATTTTTTTGGTTTAAATTAAAAAAAAACAAAAACAACTTATTGTCATACTTAAAAAAAAAAACCAAAAACCTATTGTCCTATTCTGTTGAATTCCAAGATCTGCATATCCAAACTGAAGCCTGTATTTTTAAGGAGAAGCCAAATTTACTTTTTCAGCTTAATTTCTTTAGGTCTCACATGATTACTTTTCCCCAGATTGATTTCTCAATAAATGCATTTAAAAGTTAACAATTGACATACTTATGTACCTTGACAGAATGATTATGGAAATCTGTAATGATAATCTCATTATTGCTATTTACAGCTGCAAAATGGGGACCTGCAATAAAGATGGAAAAAATTAGGTGGTGACCATAACAAGCAAAATGATGACAACAACACAGCAGTGACAAGATTTAGCATACTAGCTACGTCAGGGAGAACAAGAATCTGACGTGGTCCTGGAGCCATCACTCAGCCAGGGCTCTGGCTCCAGACTCCCAGGCCCTCCATCACTCTACCCCTGTGACTGTCTACTCTGACTTCTTCCAGATCAAGCTAAGTGCTCAGCCATCCTGATGAAGCAGCATGAGCAATAAGCATCATTCTTGGCACTGCATCTGAGAGTCCCATCTGCCAGCTTCCCTGAGTATGTGCGGTCATTTCAGAATCCTCGGCTTCCACTGAGGAAAAACCACAGTGATTCTTGGCACTGGGAAGAAGACTCTGATAGGTCCTGCTTAAAAAAAAAAATCAGGCAGAAAACCCACTCTATAATTTGGGGTCTTGCCCTTCAGAACCTGGCAGAACTGGAGACAAAGCATAAAGAAAGATTAAGCAAATGAATGTGAACTGCCTGCTCCAAGCATCCTTTCAGAAAGAAAATTTAGGAAAAAATGTTGACTAAATAAAAATTGAATAAATTCAGCTACTTCTTGCAGATGTGAAAATCTAGGCATGCTTGCAACTGCCAAGTGGTATATCAAAAAGGAGAAGTGAGAAAGACTAGCCTTCTTGCCCTAAATATATGGAATTCTGTTCTCTTACAGTTACCTAGGGAGGTACAAAACCTCTCATTCGGAAACTCCATAAAGCTAAAGCTAGAAAACAAGAGTCACTCACTCCTTGTCCCTTTAACAATTTTGTTTTTAAAATTTAGATTTACTTGAAAATTTCTATTTTACTGAATATTGGCATGTGAGGCTGCTGAACTGTAAACAGCTACTAACAAAAGCAGATGTGACTGCAGTTCGACTCACAGCAGAGGCATTAACTGAAAAGCACCTAACCATGCTTTGGCTTAGCTTTCATCCCCAGTATCTTTTCCCGAGCCAGCAAGCACACTGGGGATGAGGCGCCGCCGACATGCTCCGACCTCATGCAAGTATGAGCAGAGAAACATACAAAAGGGGGTTTACGTATTACCATCGAGTGTACCTGCAAACTGCCTGTCCCCATTTCCTCGGCTACCAAACCTGGTGACTATTTTCCCATTGGGCTGGAAGATAAACACACAGCACGCCTTGTTATCCACCACAATGATGTGGCCATTGCGGTCTACAGCCACTCCTTTGGGCCCCATCAACTTTCCCGATCCGATTTTTGTCTGTTGGAAACAAGCACAGAAAAGACGTTGAAAACATAACAGCAAACACAGATATTTGTCTGAGGAAACACTGATCTGAACGTTCAAACAGGTGTGCACTGCTATTCTTATGTCACAATGATCTTCTGTCTTGGAAAGTTGTCTCTGCTACATTTGTTATCTACTGAGATTTATAGGAAACCCTTATTTCTTTAAAGGACTCTCATCAAGAATGTCCTAGAGTCTCCTCAATTAAGGTCACAGTTCTCTTGAAGGAGGCAGTGAGGCACAGTAAAGGATTCCTGGATTAGGTGTAAGAAGACTGGCCTGTGCCTGTGATCTGCTTGGGACACAACTGGTATAGCACTGATGTATTTAATTTCTTTAAACTTAAAGAGTTCTTACATAGTAATCTTAATTTCAAACTTCCAATGTTGTTTTTGGGTCATGTGTGAAATAAAAATAATGCAGGAGAATTGTTTGAGCACATATTAGCAGTCATGAAAAGGAATCTATGGTTGTCATTATTACATATTATACTTACAACTGAAATTGCCAGGCACCTATCACTGAACTTTACTAGGGTTAAGTTCACCCAGGAGGTAGCCATGTTTGTTTTATCCAATGCTCTTTGATCAGAGCCTCACACATTTCTTGGTGCCTAACAGGTACTTAGCAGATACTGAATAAACTTTTAAAAAATTCAGCAGTGTTATAAAGTCACTATGGTGATTAAGTGTTTCCAGTTTCCACTATTTTAAAATGGGAGTGAAGTACCTGATTTCAATCAAACTTATACCATATGCATTTTAAATCTTATTCATTTTCTGCATGGACTACAGAGTATATATACGGGCCTGTTTGCCACAACATGGGTGTCTCACACATTTTCTTTCATAGCTCCACAGATAGTCTACTTCTCCTTTACCATACGCAGCTGTTAAATCTGATGTGTAGGATCACCTTCTTTCCCAAGAGAGATAGCTGTGTTTAGAGAGTATGGAGAGAGGGGAACTTTCCCATTGTGGGAGTTCAGATTTTATATTCTTATAAGTTTATAAAGTACTGACATTCAGACTTAGTCTTATTTAGGGAGGGAACAATAACATTCTTGTAGGGAATCTGTTGCATACATTTAATTCTCATTCTGCAATGTAGTCCAGAGATCAAAGAGACTAAAACATAATGGCTTATAAAGAAATGCTATAATTTCTTTCAGGTCTGAATGGAAGATATGTTAGTAGAGATCAAACGGAAGAAGGTACATGCTTTCTATCTAATGAATATTATTACTGCCTTGCAATTAAAGGACATGAGTTGTTATTTAGAATGACTCAGACATATAATACCAAGCAGATGATAACTATGTAGAATAGAACAAAAAATAAATCTCATAGTGAGAAATAGTGCAGGACTCAAAGATAAAACTTAAATGTCAAACCAACAACTCTTTTCCTTCCATTTTCTTTCTTCACTTTCCAGTTTGGCAGCACTGGATTCTTTTTTTTTTTTTTTTTGAGACTAGGTCTCGCTATTTTTCCGCATGAAACCGCAGGCACACTTTGCCCGGGATACCACAGATTCAAGCGATCCTCAGCCTCCCGGGTAGCTGGGATTACAGGCACGCGCCACCACGGTCAGCTATTTTTTTGGAACTAGAGCTCACTACGTGCCCCTGGTGGGACTCGAACCGCGACTAGCTCCAACCGCTTCATAGGCTGAAGCTTACAGCCAGGAGCCACCATGCCCCCCTGCTAGCACTGGATTCTATTAGGGAAAATTAGAGCTACTGCTTTTGCTGTGACAATGTATCTCTTACCTTAATCAGAACAGGAAGGAACAACTTTAGACCCTGGCTAGGGAGAGCTAAAGGAAAGTATCCAATTCAACAAATAGGGTCTTCTATTGAAAGGGGAAGAGATGAGGTAATTTAGAATACAGGTTGGCCAGGGTCCTCCCTATTGGTTCTGGCATCACAAAAGATGGGCTGGAAGATGTGAGTATGGAGGGGAAGATGGAAGGAAAGAATCAAAGGAGGCAGGTGGAATGAAAACTAGGGTGAAGGAGCTGCTGAGTGGAAGGGAAAAAGAGATGGATGTTATATCGCTAGGACTATTACAAATAAATACAAATAATCTGCATATATGTTAAAAGTTCTTCTTTCTAAGTATGCTTAATTTTACTGGATTGCACCAAAGAGGAAAATAAGTACTTCTCAGTATGTGGTTATGGACATCACCTTTGGATGAATTTCTGCTATATACTACACTATATACTACAATGGTTTCACTTGTATCCCTTTACTCTCTGAATTTTCACCAGAAAAGAAAAACAAAAGGGTATACATTGAAACTATAACATATTCATTTCCTAACCCTCTAGGGAACCTGAGTTCTTTAATACTTATTCTAATTATCAATCATATTCTAAGTATGAGAATTCAGTTCTCCTACTACACGTGAAATAGTGAACCCCAAATGAAAAAGTCTTAATATAGGGAGCACTTCTCTTCCAGATATAAACTCCTGTTTCAGTATGTTTTACTATATTAGCTAGAAAATATTTCAATATACTAGATATAAAACATTTCATTATATTGGATATTAAATTCTATGCCTACTTAGGAGTCTTTCCTGAATTTCAAAAGGCGGGTGAGAGTTTTGCTAGACTATGAAAAAAGGACAAAATGAATTGTTCTCAGACTAGATGAATATTTTCAAGCAGCTACTGAATAATTTTCATTCCATTCACGTGGAAGCTGTCACGTTCAGGCATGTCTCACCACAAATACCATCATAAGCACCAGGAAGGGGAGGAACTCAAGGGACAAGAGACCTTTGTGTGCACACAACCATCACACGGTGTTGTCAGGTTTCTGGTGGAACCAAAAACAACAGATTTTAATTCTCTGCGATGGAAGAGATGGTGCTCCACAGACAACAAGCTCCAGTCTGAGGGATGGTAGTCTTGTCCCCAACTCACTTCTATAAAGACAAGGGGACTACATGAATGCAGAGACATTAAAAAGGAAAATAAAAATTCCTCAAAAAAAGAGACTGAGCTGAGTGAAAGTTGTGTAGTCTTCAGGATTCCAGAATGGATTATGAAAAAGTGTCATCCTGAACTTTAGACAAGGGAATGAGGACCATGGCACTGGCCCAGGTCTGAACACCAGGCCACCAAAGCTGCTCAAACAGACCCTATTTGGGGAGAGGATTACTGGAAACATTGGAGCAGGACATTTTTCAGGTACCAACTTCATAAGCAGCACATATAAAGCCCAGACATGAAATCCTTACCCAAATCCAATGAGAGAGACTTTTAAAAGTCTCATATTTGAAATATGAAGCTATGGAGTCTCGAGAAGGTTATATAATTTGCCAAAGGTCAAACAGTGAATAAACCTGAGAGCTGGGATTCTGAGAGCTGGGTGTGATAAAGCTGAGCTGAAGTTCATACTGACTGAAGGAGACGCCTCTGGCACGCTGGGTGAAAGACAGGCAAGGCACAGCAGGTAAGCATTCAAGAGTGCTGATGAGGGTTCAAAGAACTCATATCTTTGAACAAATGTAGAATATGGGTGAGATCAAGCTCTGCTGTAGAGAGATTTCTGTGTCACCAGAGGGCTCTCTACTCTTTGGTGACTGCTAGACAAAACAGATGTTGCTGGCAGTGACAGCCTGTATGGTGAAGGATGGGATCCACTCCTGACAAGTTAGCTTAATTCACATTTTCTCCACAGTCAGTACCCATTTTGTGTCCCTCGAATCACTATATTATATCCTTTGACACTGTTTTTAGATTGTACCAAACAATTTACAGCTGATGTGAGTGAGGTGTTTTCTGTAATTACTTATATATATTAGTCTTTCTTTCTCAATGGACTTGTACATTTTTCTGAAGGGCAGAAATCACACCTGACATTTCTGTTTCATCAAGCACAAGTCTGAGGATGTAGAAGATACTTCGTAAGTTACAACCAATGTTATTATTATTGTTAGCATCATAAATAACATTAACTTGGGAGACACACATTGTCTCTTAAAAACCCTTTTCTGCACATTATTGCTGTTCCTTTGATTGAAGGATTCCTTTGATTGAAGGAACAGGAAGTGTCTCTCTAAATCTGATAGTATTAAGAAAAAGTACCTGAACAACCTGTTTTACAGAATGAAGTCACATATAAGATACATCTGAGTAGACTTATGAAAACAGTTTTGCTCTCACGTCATAAAATTCAGGAACAAAGCCCGACGTGGTGGTGCATGCCTATAATCCCAGCTACCTGGGAGGCTGAGGCTAGGGATCACTTGCATCCGCAGGATCAAGACTACCCTGGGCAACATAGCGAGAACTTGTCTCAAAAACAAACAAACAAACAAAAAAACAGCAAAAAAACAAAACAAAACTCAGTAACAAAGTCAAGTTGACTGAATATATTTTCTTAGATCTCAGGGGGGAAAAGTCCTCTCGTATCTCCTGTCTCTTCTCTCTACTATTTACTGCCAACCAGTAGTTACTCTTACCTTAAACTTCCCATCCGAAGAGAAAATGCTGACCCACTTATTGTCATAATCTGCAATGATTATGTCCCCACTGGGGTGCATGGCCACCCCCGTGGGTCGCTGCAGCTGCCCAGGGGAGCGTCCCCGGATGCCAAAACGGCTTTTGAACTGTCCATCATTGGAGAATATCTGTAAAACAAATGACAGTCCTTGGATGTGAACTAGCATGGAAATGAGGAAGGAAAAACCATGAAAACTCTGGTGCAATGGAAGACAGGTCAGAACATGCAAATTCATGCTGAAGAAAAGTCTATAGGGACATATGAGAAGCTTTTCTTTCTTCTTACATTGTTTAAATTCTAAGTAGAAAAAGATGCAACTGAGTCTATTTCACCAATCTATGGAGTTACTGGGATATCACAGGTGTGTGTATGTGGGGGGGTAGGAGGGGTGTAATACCTGTACACACTGGTTGTTACTATCTGCAATCAGTATCTTCCCAGTTGTAGATGCAGCTACTCCTTGGAGGTTTGTAAATTCTCCTTTATTTCTTCCTTTGGTACCTAAAAATAAATTATAAAATCTCAGATTTAAACAAGAGAATGAATCAGACTTCTGTAGGTAATCTGAGAATGCACTGTTTTACGATTATAATGAAAGAAGAACACCACCCTCCCCATGACTAAAGTGCATGCCACTAAGTTTTCCTTCTAGATCAATGAAGTCTTTGTGAAAATCACTTCTTAGGCAAATGTCAAACTTCTCTCGCTAAGTCAAAGCTGCACAGCAACGTGACTAAAATATACGTAGATTTCACCACACGGCATAATACAAACTCATAGTGTAATCAAGGATATGCAAACAGGAAGAGGGCCTGACAGTATGTTTTGCCCAAATCCCAGCTCTTAGAAGAAACCTGGATGCTTTTATCAGGCACAGATGTTCTGAAAGTCAGATGCTGAATTTTCTGCTATGTTATTTCCTGCTGAATATCATTGTCTGTACACTTTTACTGAAAATGTAAATGACTTTTTTTTTTTTTTTTTGAGACTAGGTCTTGCTATATTGCCCAGGGTAGTCCTGATCCCGTGGAGTCAAGCCATCTCCAGCCTCAGTCTCCCAGGTAGCTGGGATTACAGGTGCCTACCACTGTACCTGGCTGCTTTTTCAAGACCAGGTCTCACTATGTTACTCAGAGTAGTTTCGAACCCAAGAACTCAAGTGATCTTGTGTCTTTTGCCTCCCAGAGCTTGGATTATAAAGCGAGCACCAAGCATTAGCTAGATTAAATAAGAAAGGTCAAAGAAAATTAATGACTGTAATAAACTTTTCCTGACTAGACTTTTTTAATATTGGAAAGACGAGGGGGGAGTTTAAATCAAGCAAAGGCATCTCTGGGTTAACAGATGTCTGCTTTTCTTTCTGAGGCAGTCTTTACATTTATCTCATTGTGACTAATTTTGGAAATAAAAACAGATGGAATCTGTTTGAGCTTTAATCAGTAATGACAATGGGACAGAAAGCTATGCCCCCATTTGAAAGTTTCATTTGGAGTCAAAGAGAAGCCTGATATTTTCTGTGTAGACACCCACCTGGCATCAGTGGACATGCCGACTGTGGCTAATTCAAGCACATGTTCAAACTCTCTTGTAACAGACTGCTGGACCTAGTGAAACTGAGGTGGAAAAAATCCACAACAGAATGGTTGGGCAGAACCCTTGGATCACCAGACCCACATGGTGGTTCCCCCAAATTCTGCCCTCCATCAATTATGTTTCCTCTATACCCCAATATCTCCTCTCAGCAAGCCGAAAGAAAAATCTTAGCTTCTCAAAAGAACTGTAAAGGAAATGATTCCATTTTATTTCAAGCGTAAAAGAGGCTGTTTTTGTACGTGATCCACAATGAACCTCTGTAACTAGCCGGCCCATGGTTTTGAGCCCTGGTATCTGCTGGCCGGGGAAGGGGTGGGTGGGCTTGGGGGAGGAACAAACATGTTTGGCCTTTGGTTCTCCCACTCATGTCTGAGTAACAGCTGGTTAAAAGGTACAGCAAAACTGAAGGATGAGGAAAAGAAACAGTTCTAAAATGCCAGTCTATGAATTTTATTTAAAAGAATTTGGGTAAGGTAAGGCCAGAGTCTCTCAGGGGGAAATCTTAATTTACCGAAAACATTTGATAAACAAAATCATGGAAACCAGCAAGATGAGATACTGAGGGCCAAGAGGCACAGGATTAAGAGGCAGGAGTCCCACAACTGAGATGGAACAGAAAAAAATGGAGACCAAGAAAGTAAGCCCCAGCTGTTCCGGATCTTTGCTGACACAAAATTAGAAGTGCATGTGTGGACGGGAGGGCACACACATGGGCGGGGGGGATGCTAAAACAAGGAGAGGGTAAGCAGATCTGAACAGAGTAGCTGAATACTGGTTGGGTGTCCTTTTGGTCCAGGTAGAGACAAAACCCTGTACCTGCTTGGTTCATTTTTACCCTTTCTCCAGTTTGCTAAGGACAAAGGTGAATCTACTCAGAAAGACCTCTGCAGGTGGCACCACTGATGCCTGAGAGAAAGCGGGGAGATGGGGAGAAAAGTGCTTTAGCAGAAGCTAAGTGATGCCTTAGACAATGCAACTTGTTCATCTGAAAATACAGAGCAAAACTGAAGGAGGGAAAACAGGAGCAGTAACCACTAATGCTTTTTTTTTTTCCCTTTGCAAAATAAAACAAAGTAGAAAGTCAGTGGAAGTGAAAAACAATTGACTAGGGGCATCATCTTAAAATTTGGTATCAATACCATTTGGGTGAGAAGGCAGACCCCGGGCCCAGTGTGAAACGAAAGGAGACAGGCAGAACCTGCTGAGTTACCAGCGCAAAGGAACAACTGTGCAGGTGCGGGAAGGAGGCTCTGCACCCCCGTCCCCACCAAGCTCCAGGGCCATTGCAAAGGCCCAGTTTTCACTCTCAGTCTGAAGTTGGCTCGAGCTTAAGTCGACTGCTCTACAAATAAACCACAGGGGTGGAGGTAGAACTACTAGTTTACAATTAGGTATTTTTGCTTATATACATGATATATATGCATGTGCTGTTTTGTTTATATTATTAAAAGACATGGGATAGGCATTGCCATCTTAATTTCATCACTTTTTTTTAAAATAAAAAGTTCTCTTCACACCACATGACTCAGTTTTCCAATAGCTGGCGTGGGCATTATGGACAAGACTCCCGGAGTCCCCAGAGCATCTTTTGTCAGAGCTTACTGATGATCATTTTTAAAATTTATTTTTTCTTTTTATGTGTGTGTGTGTGTGTGTGTGTGTGTGTATCACATCATCTACCCCGAGTTTCTCCCACCAACCCGTCACCCATGAACCAACATCTTTGATAGTCATTTAAAAAAATAACTTTGTGTTACTAACAGCAGCAGAATCACAGGGTTACTCCTGGAGACTGAAAGACACCACTGGCATATTATTGAGGGACGATGTTGGCTATTTTTATAAGCTGTTAAACTAGAAAAATCACAATTTTAAGTAATGATGCAGAATCACTGCCTGTTATCATGGGTCCCTGCTTAGAAGTGTCCTGGAACCCAAATAAAATAAATAGAACTTCAGAAATTGGAAGTAATTTGGGATCATGTTTTACTCTTAAGATTTTTAGTAAATTCAGAGGTTTTTGATGAGAGAAACATTTGAAATCAGTTATGTTGTGGTTGTTTTTCTGCTAAATTACAACTTGATAAGAAAGAAATAAGAATTATTTGTGGTTTTGTATACCTTTATGTCCTAGAAAGAATTATTTTTCATGAAAATGTTTCAATAAATGAAGAACATTGAAAAGATTTGAAAATTATGTATGGAAAGGGGATGAAAGTACCACTAAAAGTATGGAAAGGAGTACTAGAAGGAAAGTAGACATACCCAAGACCAAGTATATTCTCTCTGACCTGCAACTATAAGGATATTTATAACTTTACTTATCAGTAATATTAGGTTTTTAGAAAGTACTTACAATGAATTACTGTCTATAATTCAGACTCTGCTCAATCTTATGGGGTATATGAATGATGGATATGTTTTAATGAATCCCCTCAGAAGACCTACAATTCAGG
>PVHY01014370.1:0-38620 GCA_004024945.1 Uropsilus gracilis
GTCTGCAACTCTTCGTCTTTTGATTACTGAGTTTAGACCATTGACATTTAGGGTGATTATTGATATTTGTGATTCTAACGGTTTCCTGGTGGTCATTTGGGGTTTATTTTGTGTTTTTGTTTCTTGTATCTGATCTTCTTATGGTTTTGGTCTTGAGGCCTCCTGCAAGATTTCTTGGAGTGGGGGTTTAGTGGTAGTAAATTTCTGGAGACTTTGCTTGTCAGAGAAGGTTCTAATTTTTCCTTCGTAGAAAAAGGATAGCTTTGCAGGGTAGAGTATTCTTGGCTGGCACATTTTTTCTTGGCGTTTTTTGTAGATGTGACTCCATTCTCTCCTTGCCTGGAGTGTCTCTTCAGAAAAATCCAAGGTCAGTCTAATGGATTTTCCTTTGTAGGTTATCTGTTTCTTTTCTCTAGCCTAGCCATTCTCATTATTTTTTCATTATCTTGGGTTCTAGGAAGTTTTACGATGATGTGTCTTGCTGTGGCTTTTCTTTCATTAAAGTAGTTTGGTGTCCTTTTGGCTTCCTGTATGTCTATTTTCATTTCTCTCTTCAGATTTGGAAAGTTCTCCTCTATTATTATTTTGAACAGCCTTTCAGTTCCCATAACTCTCTCCTCTCCTTCTGGGATTCCTATTACTCTTATGTTTCTTTTCTTTAAGGAATCTGACATATCTCTGAGCTTGTCTTCAGTCCTCCTACTTTGTTTCTCTCTCTCTCTTTTTCTTTCTTTGTCCTCTCTATTTCTGTATTCTCAAGTGTCCTGATTCGTTCCTCTATTTCATCTATTCTACTGCCATGGCTTTTCTGTGCATTTTTGAGCTCATCTATTGCAACCTTTAAATCTTGAGTCTCTTTCAATTTCAATTTTAGGGATTCATTTTCATTCTTTAGTTTGTTGATTAGGGTATGCATATTGATGCTTTCTTTTTCATATGTTTCTACTTCCTCCCTTAGTGCATTAATTGCTTCTATCATACTGTTGTCCTTTTTTTCTAATTCTTCTCTTAATTGTTGGAGTGCATTTAACATGTTAATAGAGGAATCTTTTTCTGAGATGCAAAACACTTCTTTGATGTTTTCTGGAGATTGTCCTTTCTTTGTTGGCGATGGAGTACTTCCTATAGGGCTTGCTTGCATGTTTAAAGTTTTTTTCCTTACTATGTTTTGCTTTCAAACCTGTTCTACATATTGAGAAACCATGGATCTTGTGTTGGTTGGCATGTTTATGGGAGTGTATTCCAGGTTGAAAGTAGATCTGTACTTTAGTTTAGTAATTTGCACCGGCGCCGCAAGCGCAAGCTACTGACCTCCAGCGGCTAACCTGTGCATGCGCAGTGTGGGCGGGTTTCCAGAGAAACCTGGCTGCGGGGACCCTCTTTGATTACCTTACCAACCAGTTCAGTCTCTACTCCAAAAACTGCAAATGGCTCTTTATTTTTATTTATTTATTTATTTATTTATTTATTTATTTATTTATTTATTTATTTATTTATATATACATTTCACAACATTGTAATCTCAAGGATTTGCCCCCCCCACCCTGCCCTCCCTTCCCCTTCTTTCCCTCCTGCTCGCAGATGGCTCTTTAGACATATGTTTTCATAAATCGCAGTTGTTCAAGCCAGACAGAGAAATCAAGATGGCATTGTTCCTTCTTCAAGGATAGAGCTATGCTCAGTACAAGCCAAATGTAGAAATCAAAATAATGTTGTTGCTCCTTCTTCAAAAGCAGGAGATTCAAATCCAACAAACAAACCAGGATGGCATCATCATTTCTTTTCCAAAGGCACAGCTCCGACATTCTTTCAGCTTCAACTCTGAAGTGGCCTGAAACCAGCAAGACTCACTCAATACAATAGCAGCAACCACTTCAGACTTATCCTGATCAAAACAGCAATGTAGTAAGTTCTCTTTGAGTTTCCAGACAATTTTCCAAGCTTCCCAGTTTCAAAGTTAAACCAAATTCTCAAGTACCAAATTTCCAAGTGTGCTTACAAAAGTCACAAGTTTCTCTAACATTTTTTCCTGGGTTCCCATCAGGCCAGACTGGGAATGGAACCCCACAGCATGGCTTCCTCCCTTACCCTGCTGCTGCACATGGTAGTGGCAACTCTGAGGCCTCCAGCCTCCCTACTGCTTCTCTGCTCTGTTCCTCTCTATTCCTTCTTCCCTCTATCTCCCTGTCTCCTGTTTAATCCTCTCAGCCTCTTCTCCTCTCATGAGAAGGCATACCTTCCCTTCTCCAAGTCTCCACTCATCAGGGTACAATGGCTGCTATTCCAATGTACCATTATGATGCTGGGGACCATGCCCCCCCCAATTTCACCACAGCCCCCTATCAATAGCACATGTAATGGGGTAACCAGGGTCTTTACATGCTTATCTTGTAGTACATGATTAGGTAATCACTTTCTTACTTGCTTACTTGCCATTTCCTCCTTGCTGTTTACTTATCTCTTCCCTTCTGTAGTAAGTTCATGGAAGAGAAGGGACTGAACCAACTGAATCTTCAATATCTGTCACATGGTAATATAATTTATAATATTATCAGGGGAGGGGATCATCCCTTTAAATTTTGTCAGTGAGGGTTCTTCCCCCTATGCACAAGCAGTTGCCCAGAGATCAAACTTTTATGGTAAGGGCAGGCACAGAGGTGTATTTACAGATAGGAGAAAACAAACTAAAAGAATCTAATAGTTCACACCCTCACATTTGTCCCACACAGAATAGAACCCCACTTCTGCTCCTTGCTGCATAGGGTTTATGTCAGTCTTAGTGTACTTTGGTCTGAAACCACGAGGTTACATCCTTGTCTTTTGATTCTCCATCACTCCAGTTAGTATTGGGTGAATTCCACCAACAGGAGGTTCAGTTCAGGTCTATCTGGGTTGCATGGTGGCTCAACACTCATCAGGCTTGCTTCTCCTCCACCTTCACACAGCTCCTGACCATTCAGGAGATATGAATGCTGGGGGAGCCCTAAAAGACTCAGCTGCTGGGTCCTTATCCTTCTGAAGCCAAAACCTCTGCCCTGTTGCCAGTCTCCTAGTTCCCTGCTCGCCTCTCAGCTCTCCTTCCTTAAAGTCTTATCCCCCAGTCTCTGCTGCTTTCTCTTATCATTTTTCTTGCTCTCACTCCTTTCATGAAACAAGAGGCTCCAATCAATTCACAATCATACTTCTCCTGGTGGTTATTCTCCTTTGAGTCTTGGAACAAGAGACCCAGGGTGCTAGATTAGCATATTCACCAAGTCTGTTTAAGATACAGATATCTAGGTAAAACAAGGAAATAACCTTTTCTGCTTTTAGGCTTTTTTTTTTTTTTTTTTTAAAGACAAGGTCTTGCTATGTTGCCCAGGGTTGTCTTGAACCTGGGGACTCAAATAATCCTTAGCCTCAACCTCCCAGGTAACTGAAATTATAGGCTTGCACCACCACGCCCAGTTAATTTTAGGTTATTCTTAACCTCTGTGTTTTTCAGACACAGGTAACAGCAATGCCAAAATTTTGCCAACAAATAAATTTCCCATATTGGGGTCATGGCTCAATAATGATACTAGTAAGCATTAATACTCATTGAATATTTACTGTGTGTAACATTTTCTAAGCACTTTATATGTACTAATTAATTTCATTTTGCCAATAACCCTGTGAGAGAGGTACCATTGTTGTCTTCATTTTGTAGAAGGGAGAAGTGAAGTGCAGAAAGGTAAACAAACTTAATTTACACAGCTAGTGAAAGGAAGAGCTAAAATCTCAACCCAGGCCATTTGATTTGAAAATCTTACCATTTGTCACTTTACAAGATTATTCAGTAGGCTATAGGCTATTTATACATGTTGACTTACTTATCTATTTACTGGTTTTATTGTGTAAATCACCAATCTTAAATCTAACCCATGAAAGAAAATCCCCTGGATTGGAAAGACAAAGGTTTGTAGCTCTGGAATAAGTGATTAGAAAATATTCCCAACTGTCATTAGAGTAATCTATTAATTTGCAGGGCATTATATTATTTGTGGTATTTTTATCACTCATGCGTGCTTTATGCATCCTGATTATGTGAAACAGAAATTCATATATAGGATATGAACAATGTCTTACACAAGATTGGGGATAATCTGAGGTTGGGAGAGACAAAAGAAGAGGGTGTGAAAATGATCACAGGCAAAGGAAGTAGGCTTGTTCTCCTAAAAATACCATGGTAATGCTGAACCCTAGAAACACTGGTCTAGGTTTGTTCTTTGAAAGATAGTGAAAACTAGTCAGTTTTGATTCTGAAAGAGAAAAGACATGCATGACCAAGTGATCTGGTATGTATGTTCAGGGAAAATGGGGCATGCACAGGCTGTGCACCAACTCACAGGGAGTGAAGGCATAGTCTATAATCCTGGATTATCCAGGTAGTCCCAGGGTAATACAGGATCCTTAAAAGTGGAAAAGGAGGCCAGGAGAGTAAGCCAGAGTCAGATTTGACTACAGAAGAAAAGCACAGAGAGATTCAATACTACGCACTTTGAAGATGCAAGAAGGAGCCACAAGCCAAAGAAAGCAGGTGGCCGTTAGAAGCTGGCGAGACTAGGAACCTGATTCTCCCTAAAGTCTCCAGAAAAGACTGTAATCCTACCAACACCTGGATTTGAGCCCAGTTCAATGAGACCAGTGTCAGAGTCCAAGACTAAAAGGAAGTACATTTGCTTTAAACCATTACGTTTGTGGTGACAAGAAACTGAAAGGTAGTGGGGAGGAGGGTCAGTGGGAGGCAAGAAGCTGAGAGCCTGAGGGGAAGTTTAAAATCTGTGGGTTCCCTCTTTTCTGACTGATCATTACCAGAGAGATCCAGGTGCATGAGGCTCTCAAGCATTCTTTGTGCCACATGGGGCCTTTTCGTGTCTTAGATGAGAAACGCAAAGGTACAAAACACATTGCCCAACACAGGTGAGGCCTCTAAATTATATATAGAATTTAACATAGAAATAAAACCTCTGCTTCAGGTTCAAGAGCTATTGATCATACAGAAAAGTTTCTATTCCTCTTTCACTGACAGCTTGGTAAACCCTAAGGAGCTCTGCTAAAGGTGGAATCCCTTTTCTCTCAGATGTTCTCACTCTGGGACCAGTGAGTTTAGGTGTGGGGAAGCAAGGCTCATCAACAGGGAAAGATAGGGCTCCCAGGTGAGAGACCATCCTCACTCAGCTGACTGCTTCGAGAAAACATTCAGGTGACTCTTTTGATCAGATTTTGTTTAAAGAGCAGGACAGACTTAATGGAGGAGAAAGTTTGCTGCTCTCTGACCTTGGCTGTGTGTTTTTCTCCATCTCCTGTCAAGTTTAGCACTGAGAACAAAGAATTGCTGATGAGCTGGAACATGAGAATGCAAAGGGCAGATGCCAATGTGTTAACTCCAAGGAGAGCCTGAATTGAGTCTAAGAAATCCAGCTCTTTTATAACTGCCTAGAGGAACATGAACTTGTTTCCACAGGTTTAGAAGCTCATGCAAAGTGTGTGGCCAGCACTTCTAGTCTGAGTTGCGTGATCCTGGCCAGGTTTTTCAACCAATTTAAATTGCCTTATCAGTTCAAGGAAGTTGTTATACCTGGCATCAGTAGTGATAGGGTACTGTAGGAATGTGGGAAGACTTTTTTGCAGCAAACAACAGAAGCCCTTCCAACTGGCTCATGTCAAGGCAAAGTGATGCCATTCATTGAAGATATACAGAGTCTCACAACTCACAAGAGCAAAAGTTCTGATGGGTTCTGGATTTTAGATTCAGGAACTACCAGGAAACTACCAACCTGGAGTCCTAGGAACATTTTCCCCCTTTATCTCTTACTGGATTTCTTCTGTTTTAATTAAGACATAACTTATATACAATAAAGCACCTAAATCATAAGCTTACACTTTCATGTAACTACCATCCATGTCAAGATATAGATGCTATAGATGAGGGGACAACAAATTCAGACCAATTAGTCAAATTCTATCTGCTGCTATATTTGAAAGTTTTATCATAACACAAGTTTTATCATAACACTCCACTGACCATGCCTTTTCTATAACCATTTGAGTAACTCTTACAGAGACTGTGTGACTTCAAAGTTCACAAAATTTACTAGCTGGCCCTTTAAGAAAAAAAATGGACCATGCTCTGTATAAGACTTTCTCTGTGAGACTGTCCAGACCTTCTATTTCTCTGCCCAGTTGTTAGCTCCTTATATGATTGTAGATTAACTTTGTTTTTGAACTTCATATGAATAGAATATTATAGTTTAGAGTTTTATTCCCTTAATATCAGATGTGAGACTCATCCATCTGGTATGTCACCTTCACTCTTGAGCATCACCCTTAACATGACTCAGTTATGCTCCAGACATTCTCTACTCTGTCCCACAAAACAAACGATCCTTCACTGATGGTGGTGAACATTCCTGGCATAGACTCATATAAGTCTCCCATGGGCACTCTAACCCCCCCTCTCTACAACAGTATAACAGTGTTCTCTCTCTCTCTCTCTGTCTCTCTGTCCCTGTCTCTCTGTCTCTTTCAATTTTCTATCTAAACCATGAACAGAACAACAGTAAACATCTTTTCACAAAAAAGAATTTTTTGAAAAAATAATGTCTTTTTACAAAATAAACAAGCAGTGAAATGCTTAGCTATAGATTAATTTGTGGTTGACTATTTACTTTTGTCACCCCATGCCAGTGAAAGAGATGTCTGAACTCTCCTTGGATTCATGAAGCTTTCCCTCTCTTAGAAAAGGAGAGGTGGGAGAAAGACAGCCCTGTTATCACTTAGCTTCACCTGAAGGAGTTGGCACAGGACATGTATACCTGTGACGGGCGTAAAGAGGCACAGCTAGATACTTTGTATTTCAAGGACCTGATCTGATCTGATCTATCCAGCAGTGTGTGTCCCCTGTAGGACACAAGGGCAGAGCAGTGACCAGTCTTCTGGTGGCCACAGAGTTCTGAAATCAGAAGCCTGACTCTAACAGGCCATTCATTCTCCTTCTACAAACTACACACACATGTGACAGCACTACATGATGGGGTCTGAGGCTGAGTGTGGTGGCCAGGCTTCCACCAGGACTGGGCATGGCAGTAGGGAGCAGCAGCAGCAGTGAACTCTGGTTTTCAGACTTTTCTTAGTTTGGATGTGAAAATTAGATAGAACTCATCATGGTATACCTGGAGAAATTAGGGTTCTTGGAGAACTCCTGGGGTCAGGGAAATTTAAGAGGGTAATAACAAAACTTTGGTTAAGGAGATAAGTAAAGGAGATGTGGTCTTACTTGTACCTCATGTTTGTTAAGCAGTTTATACCATTTATACATATAAACCCAGAATTTCATATATAATTCAACTGGAATCATGAACCTCAGGCTAAGAATCTCCATTTGACATTTTATCCTTTCTCTTTTAGTTCTTCCTGAAAATAGACAAACTTTCTGTGTTTAAATTCCACAGGGAATGTTATTGACAAAGCTAGCATTTTAGGCCATACAAATTCCAGTCGCCAGCCTTTCTGTGGATTAGCTGTCCTGAGCATTTGATGACCACAGTGGATAAATGAAGAAAGAAGGATGAAGCAGGACCCTGACCCTTAAACAGAGTCCCCTTGGATAATGGAACGGTACATATTTCCCTAGAAAGAGGTGTAAGGAAAAGACACTGTGACCTGCATATCTAGTCTAGAAGACTTGGAAATAACTACTAGAAATAGCTTAATAAATACAAAGTCAGAACTACATCAACAATCAAATACATGGTAGCTAAGTTCATGATGATAATGAAGAATTATCATCAGCCTTTAGAAAATCACTTCTTTGTGGAAGATGTTGATGCTGTTATTGCTCACAGTGATTCTGATGGCACTGATAAGTGACAAGTGCAGATATTCAATGTACAGGCTTGTGGAGCATGAGAATTGATGAGAAAAAAGCCATTTGAAAAAATTATAGGTGGGAAATTGAAAGTGCCCTACAAGTTGTTAAAATTCAGGTGGGCTTGAGGGTTGCTGAAAAATGAGTCACTTTAATAAATACTTAAATGGGAACTAAATAAAGATGTAGTACAGAAATCTGAATAGGAATATTATATGAATGATTATAAAAGTTGTTCCTTTCATCTCATAAATTTATGCAATTAAACTAATGTCACAGTTTGCTCTTGTATGGTGGCAACATGACAGAAGTGCAGAATTTTTACTCCACTGGTGGCTAATTAGGATGACGTGTGATTCTATTTCTTATTTTTCAATGTTCTTTTAAATTCTGTGCTCAAACCCTCCCCCAGTTTTTGCTCTTTCAAAAACTGATGTCTAAGTAGTTATAAATAGGTCTTTCAAGTCAGAACTTCAATATAATTTGGCTTTATTTCTCTCTCAACCCAAAATTAGTTTAGGTGTAGCAACAATTTAAAGAATGGCTAACAGAAGAAGGTATACCAGAGTTTGGGAAGCATCAATGAGAGATTCCTCTACTAAAGACCCTCAACTAAAATAACATATATTGGTTACAGGGGGAGAGAAGGAGCTCTAGCATCTTGGTTTTTATTTTTTCCTCCTGTTTTGAGACATTTCCTTCAGAGGAAATATAATTTTCTTCCAAGATGGCAAGATGTTATAGAAAAAGTCCAAAGATCATCTGTTCTTTAGCCCACTAAACTTGTCACCGACACCATCTTAGTCCAGTTTCCTCATTTGTGATGTGAAGGGCTTACATAGATTCATCTATCCACCTTTTCTTTCATTTATCCCATCAGGATTTCTGAGTGTCTAGAACATTCAGCTTCCCATAAGTAGATGGTGCTGGTTTGAAGAACTTAATAGCAAGAAAGAGAATACTGCACATAGATTAAGTGCCCAAATTCTAAAATTAGTTCTTTGTTATGACTTTGCATAAAATATTTAAAATGAAGATATTAATATTGTATCATAGCACAGTTGTAAAGGTTAAATAAGATTAGAACTGCAAGGCACACTGCCCATGTGGAACAATCCACATCAACTGCTAAATATTATTGGTAAAAGTATTTAAATTCCTCTAAAATAGGGATATACGTAATGCTTCAGAAACATTAAGAAGGCAGTCATTTATCTTTCTTGGAATGGGCTAAAGGAAGACAGGAGAATTTTAGACAATGTGATATTGGGTTGAATTTTGTAGGTTTGGTAGGATTTTATATAATAGAGATCGAGGGAGGGAGGATAACAAGAAAAGAAGGTTCCAAAGGTGAAAATGCTAGTGAGTAAAATTTTATTTCTGAGCTATGTTTAAAGGTTAAGCCCTTGGCATATATAGGAAATGGCAACACTAACTCTAAAAAAAAAAATCCTGAGACTACATTCTTAGTAGCATGTTAGTCAGAAGACTTTCAGTTGCTAATAACAGAAAATACAGCTTGAACTAATCCAAATAGAAATTATTTACTATTATATTATAAAAGTTTAGGGCTTTTAAAAGCATGAATACCTAGATGGTAGTTTTAGCACTGCTTTGATCCTATGACTTAATCATATCACTCAGCATGACTTCTTATATTTCTCCTTTCTGTCTTTTGTAGTATCTTCTCTAACATAATATTGCATGCACTTCATGGTCATGGGGTGTATGCTAACTACCTGGATTATACTCCCAAAAAAATGCCCATGGGAAAATGAAAGCTGATCCTGATTTCACCCCCAAAAAAAGATCTATGATCACTTTTGCACCCCAAAGCAATCTCTGTAGGTAAAGATGGACATGGACCAGTACACAAAGATCTGGGATCTCTCAATCAACCACTGACAATAAACATGAAGTTATCCTTTTACCTTAGACCAATCAGAGCTACCTTCAAATACATAAGGCCAGTTCTGAAAATCACAAAGGGGGAGAAATAGGTAAACTGGCCATAAGGTTCATCCTATGAAATTCAAAGAGTTCTAAATCACTTTAAGGCCTGCATACTTCAAGTTTCATCCTAACAACCACTGCCATGGCATATGACAGTCAAATGATAACATCTGTTAGAGGTAGATAGAGGAGGAAATGGGAATCCAGAAGCAAACAGGCTCCCTGGAAATAACAAACTTTGCAAATCTGCCCACTCAAGCCTCTGTAATGGCAGAGAATAGAAGGAAGAATGCTAAATAGTTTCCTAGTTCTCATAGGATGTTCACTTATCCATAGGCCCTGTGCTGTAGTTCAAAAGGGAAACAACTGAGACAATGTGTGCCATGAGTTCAGCAGAATTTCTCTCAGGTCTGGGAAGAGAAAAATAGTGGGGACAGAGCCCTTGACACTAGGCAAATGGGAGCCTCCAAGGGTCGAGAAGACATGCTTTGAATACCTCTTAAGCCAAAACTAATGCAAGTTTGAGAATTACACAAACCCCCTGAGGCCATGATCAGAATGCCAAGTGGTCATAGATGGAAGTCATTGGCATTTAACCTCTCCTTTGGTAGAATGAAAAGTCAAAATTCTTCACTGCTCCCCTAATCCTAAAATGGCCTGGTAATTTCTCCTATTTGATACTCACCTCCAGTAATTTAAAGTGTTTCAACAATATGAAAAGAACAAATTTTCTCACCTAAGAAAATCAAAACTACTTTGTTGACTTGAATTTTTTTATACTTTTGATGCAAGACTGAAATGATGTATTCAGGGTAACATATTTTGAGAGAACTTGGACAAACACACATTTTTAAAATAGACTAATTTCCTACTGTGTGGTGATCACAGCAGTGTTTCCTTGGTTGTGTTTCAAATGATGGCCTTGCCACCACCCCCAGAGTACTGATGAAAAAACCTTGCAAATACATGAGCTATGTGCAACATGGCATGCAGAGCAGCTTCCTTCCAGAGAAGAATGGCTTCTGCTAAAGGAGAAGGGGGGGATTTACACATATATTTTCTTTCCTCCAAAAGAACAAGGGAGAAGATGTTTCTTAGAACAAGGGAGAAGATGGATAAAATTGCCATGATTTATGACCAGGAAATGAATATGTATTTTTATTGCAATATTCAGTATTCAATATTCAATATTATACAGAGTACAACGAGTTTTGCTTAAAGCAATCATTATATCACTTGATAGGGATGTTATATTTTTATTTTGTTTTGCAATGCACAACTTCTTGAAAAAATATTTTACCAAGAGATTAATAGTGGGACGTTTTAATGAATGCTTCTGACATTCATTGATGGAACCAGTCTATTTCCATCTTTCTCCTTGAAGCTAGTTTGGTTCTGGGCTGACATGTTAGTTACAATGCTCCCCCAAAGACTCTTGCATTCTGCCTTACGTACTCTGGTTAAAGTATGGAGCCTAAGATAGAGTGACAGAAACACATGGAAAGCTGCAATAGATGAAAGAACCCTTTTGTACCAAAGTATTACTGAAGAAAAATGTGTATGCCAAATGGCATTATCTTCAGAATGAAGTGATTCAATGAACTGGATGTTCTCCAAGCATGTGCAAATTATGACACATAGGAGATGAAATTTTCCCCTAGATAATTTGAGGCAATATCTTGGACATTTCAACTATAACATTTTTCCTGCCTCAATTTCCTTCCCTTCTGAAACTACCCCATCCACAGACCCAGTTCAGGGAAGCAACGTCAGTCTCATAAGTCAAAAAACTGTATTCTCTCTCAGTAGGAAATGGGAAGTTTCTAGGGGCTGCAAAGTGGGTGGTAAGTGGAGAGAAGTAACTGGGTACCCTGAAAACCCTATTGGTACCCTAGCTCCAGAAGTGTGCATGTACCCTAGATCTGGTCACTCAAAGTCCCACATCTCCCTGACCACACTAATTGGTTCTGGAATGGGCATATGAATCAAATGTGAGACTAGGTTCGAACTATTAGGAAAAGTTCCAAAGAACTTAAATAAGTATGAAGTTGTTAAAGTCCCACAAGAATTAAGAGAGACTACTTGGGGCTGTCTAGAGAGTTCCCACATGCCCTCATCCTGTTTCTCTTATTTTTAATGTCTTATAGTGGTATGACATATTAACTAATAAGCGAATATTGATAAAATTTAACTGAAGTCCTTGCTTTATACACATTTTCTTGGTTTTTATCTAACCTCTCTTTTCAAAAGCAGCATCTTACCTAAGATTTCACATTACACTTTAGTAATCATATCTCCTTAGGCTCCTCTAAACTTAGGACAGTTTTTTAGATTTGCCTTATCTCGGTAACTTTGACAGTATTGAACAATATTGGTCAGAAGTTTTGCAGAATGTTCCCAAGTTGAAGTTTCAAATGATTTTTCTCAGGATTAGACTGGCATACAGGTTTGGAGAAGGATGATTACATGGTGAACTAACATTTTCATCATACCATTTTGAAGGCACATGACTTATCACTATTGATGCTGATCTTAATCACCTAACTGATACAGTATTTCTTTAGGTTTCTTCACTATAAAGTTATTCTTCTCCTCTCCTTTCCATACTGTACTGCTTAGAAGGAAGTCATTTTGTGCAGGCTATATTTATTGTGGGGGTGGATTATGCTCTAACTCTTGAAGACAGAGTATTTTAATGAGTTATTTGGAATTATTCTGCATGGGAAATTTCCTTATTCTGTGATACAAACTTCCAAACTTATTCTATTATTTATTTGTGCTAATGTTTACTTATTTTATAATTTAGCTTATAATTCTTTAATTTTTTTTGCTCAAATTACTCTAGCTTTGATGATTGTGAATTCCTACATTAGCTTTTGTGACACTTCAACATAGTTCATCCTTGTATGTATTTGTGTGTGTTGAGCTCTTTCTTACATTATGACACCATGATATGCTTCAAGCTCATTGTTGTATATCCTCTGACCCAACCTTAGAATCAGTCATTCCTTTTATTGGAGAATACTATTAGAAACAAAGATCAAGGCATCAGGTAGAACAATCACATTTTTTATTATATAAGGCAATTCATTCACTTCTTTTTTTTCCCTTACATCTACTCTATTTGAATTTTCATCACTTGAGATAAAATGTTTTTTAATTTATAAAATTACAATTTTATAAAATGAAACTCAAGCATCCTTTCTTTGTCAATTTCAATACAGAATAGCCCTCATTTAAACCCTGTCTTTACACCATAGACAGTCATCTCCCAGTCATCTTGGTAGAGGAAAGACGGAGCTAGAACATGACATATGTTTGTTCTGAAACTTGTGTGGTTCTCTCATGCATTTCTCTCTGCTTCTCAAATAACCTTTCATTTTATAAGCCCTTATTCTGGTCACTCTTCCCTCCCCACCTTGGCTGTTTCAGTACAAGTCTCATCTACCTGAGTTAGCTTGGAAGTCTAGTCCAGCATGGTAACAATATATAACATACTTCTTCTTGTAATTTATAAGCTTGCAAGACAATATGCCTGCCATGCAAAAAAGTGCATTTTCCCCGAGTGAAACACTTATCCCTTAAAAAGTTATATTCCAAACTGCCTTAAAAAACTGTTCAGAACAGTTACTTGGGAAAATTATTTGCACAAGGGCTTAGAGATAGTTGGAGTTCACCTGGCAAACACAGGAGCCAGGACTGGAGCACTGGGAACAGAATTCCAGGCAGCATTTTAGACATGAGCAAAGACATAAAGGTGCTGCAGAGTTTGCAGCAAGGTTAGAGGCCCAGAGTAGTTCCTGGGAGACTGCAGCAAGTGGCAGAGGAAGGATCTGGAGGTAGTAATAGTGAATCACTGGGGCACAAATGGCAAGAAAGTAATATATTTTGGACTGGGTTTCAGAAATTTATTTTGATAGCTACAGGGAAGAAGTTAGAAGAATAGAGGCAGGAAACCGGACTGAGATAGAGATGCTTCAGACTGAGATCAGGCTCTGGATAGGAAAGAGTAAAGTACAGAATGCTGAAACTTGGAGTAGTCTCCAAGTAGTGGTTTATAAGAGTCAGCTCATATAAAAGCAGCTCTCAGGAGCCGACTGTACATGTCTGTCTCACATCTGTGTTCTATGATGTATGTTGCAAGCTTGAATTCCACCATGGTAAAAGTATTTACACCACAGAAATTAGCTAGTATTTGCAGGTTTCTTTTTTCTTTGTTACATTTTTTTCACTTGCAAGTTGGAATATTGCTACCAGAAAATCAGTCAACAGTTCTGGAGTCAAGAAACAAAAATACATATTTGGATTTTGCAGTCACACTGTTAGTGACACAGAGCCCAGTTTGGAGAAAGGATTTGAGTCTAATCTGTGTAACCCCACATCCTGCTCTCTTTAGATTATACAGTAAGATATTTCTCCCCTAACAAAGTAAAATGGAGCTCTGAGGAAATACATTGGCATATACTCTGGGCACAAGGGCATTATATTAAAAAGAAAATTTGAAAGGTATCTATCCTCAGGAATTCGCCCACAGTGAATCCAGATACAAAATTAACAACAAGGCTGGAACCAAAATTCAGAATGTCAGGCCCAACCTGATGGAAATTAAAACTGGAGCATGTATCCTTTCTGTCTTTGTATTGCTGGTATCTAACATTGAACCTAGCTCAGCACATGCGTACACAGTGAACAGCTTGAGCTTGCAGGTGAAAAATGGTTTCAGTTATATCCCCCAGTTCTTGAAAGGGGAAAAACCATTGAACCAAGGTTGTTGTGTGTGAGGAATAGAAAAGTAGCAGACAGCTCCATCTAAAACAGATCATCACTTACTGCATCTATCAGAATCTGTTTCCCAAGTCCACCTGGACTGTTTGTCACCAGACGACCTTTCCCTCAGCTCTAAAGTCCAGATTACAGTAATGACTCCATTACCAGAGAGTAACAAATCTTCTGATGACTAAGGAGTTCCTGATGGATTTAGATGGTTATGGACTAAGCTTTATTCACAAGGGCACAGCAAAGAAGGGAGAGTGAAGGAATATTTTTAAGTCAAATTCTTTGATCAAATTGAGACAATAACTGAATGGCAAGGGAGCAGTTTGAGTGATTTAAAAATATTCTTTTCCTTCAGGTTCTGAAGTTCAGAGCTATCTTTCCCTCATTCTTCTTTGCCTTCTCTAAACAATCAGCCACCAAGTTTTATATGTGAACAGTTTCCTGCAACCAAGCTTTCCTTCTATTTTTTTCTACTGCCTTCCACTGAAGCAATGCCATGACCCTAAACCATGGGTTCCCTTAAAAACTGTCTTTGTCAGAAAGACAGGAAGTGAGCTCCACAGGGTAGAGGACTTTCCTGGGATGACAGGTTAGGGAAAGTTTGGTGTTACTAGCAAGCATTTCCACTCCCAATTTTCTCATTTTCGAATGTATCACACAGGGTTCTTGGCTATAAGCAGCAGAATCTGGTGCTGGTAACCTTAAGTGAAATGAGGTTTAGTGGAAATATCAGAATCACGGGAGGCTGGAGGATCAAACTGAAAACAGGCAGGAGACAATAGTGATTTGACAGCCAGGGCCTTGGTCATGCTGACACAGTCTGGTGGGGATACAGTGATCTTTCCATACTGCACCAACTATGCATTGACTTCCAAAAACCCCCTTCCTGGCAGTAGTTGCTTGAATGCAAGGCAATGTCTGATTCCGTACAGTGGGGAATGGATACTGGAGACCTCCAGGTCCAGATATCAAAAAAGTGGTGACCCTCCTCTCCCCATGGGAAGAACTGGAAGGCTATGGCAAAGAAATGAATATGAGGAAATGTTTTTAATGTTGAACATTGAATATTGCCCACCAGGGGGAATCTTCCAAAATGAACCTTCTGCCTCTATTTTTCAAATGTATTGTAAAATCATCTGTTTGACTGCTGCATACAACATGCAACATGTACTCCAAAATCTCTCATGATATAAACGTAGAGCTCCATGAGCCAACATAGAAAGCTGCTTTATATGCATCTGAATTCCCTGTTCCATACACACAAACACAAATTACCTAATTCTAGCACCATTTCACTGTAACTGTAGTCAAATTCTACTCTCTACCGAGTTAGGCCAATGCAGTGATTGGCTCTTTTGCTACCTCTTAACTCATGCTGCTCTCATTACCTAAAATCCCCTTCCTTAGTGCCCAGCATCATTCAGTTCCTATCTGAGATTTAAAAGGACAGTTCAGAACCTTCCCCAACAGGCTGAGCCATACCGATGTCTACTCTGAACTCGGACCTTTTCCCCTCATCTGACAGTCATATATTCCTTTAAATGTTGTGCCTGGCTTGGAGGAGGCACTCCATTGAATACATTAATTAAAACTTTACATCTCTTTCATGTTCAAACTCAGCCTTCATTACCTCTAAAAAAATCTCTCCCTGATTCCCAGGTATAATTAGTCCTTGTCCTTTGAATTCTGATCACATTTTGTCTATAGCTGCACTCACTACAATATTTATCACCATTTTCTTATCAGCCCTTTCTTTCATTAAACTATAAGTTTGCCATGAACAAGAATCACATCTTATTCTTCTTTTGTACATATTTTATCTGGCCCATACTGCACACACAATATGTCCAACATGGCATCCATTAAGTACACACAGCTATTTAAATTTACACTGTAATGAAGTAAAATGAAATAAAACAAAAATTTCAGTTGCTCAGCTGCATGAGTCATATTTTAAGTGTTCCACAGTCACAAGAGGCCAGGCTATAGCTGCAAATATAGAGTATTTTTGTTATCACAGAACATGCCAATGAATAACTGAAGTGCTGTTTCAGACAATAACTATATAATCAAAATAATAATGGCCATTTTTGAGAGTTCATTGTGCATCATTCATTCTGCAAAGTGTTTTGTGAACCAAATCTTATTTAGTTCTGAGACCCCCACTTGGAGGTCGACAATCATATTTACCTCTCTTTGTGTGTATCATTCTTTACATGGTACATAAAAAGGTTAAATAATTTTGTCAAAATCATAAAACTGGTAGATACAAAGACCAGATTTTGTTATTCTCAGAGACAAGTCTATACTCATAATCACTATTTATGCTACTCAAGTTCAAGAAAATATAATGCAGAGTAAATAGTTTGGGCTCACAAATTCAAACTTCCCCATAAGCTAACTCTGAGGTCTTGGGAAAATTTCATCATTTTCTCCTAAAGTGGAGATAATTATAGTTATTTCTAAGGGTCACTGAGAAAATTTAATATGTAATATGCACAGTGGGCCCCACATAATGCCTTGTACAATGTGGAAATTCAATAAATTTTAGCCATGTTCTTCAATGTTTTGCCTTATAGAATAACAAGAACTTAGTTGAGTTGTAAGTACACAGAAAACCTTTATAAACATTATTTTAAATGATTGATTCTTAATCTAATATAGTCTATTTACTGTTTTCCAGTGGTTTATTTATTTATTTTTTTGGTTTGTTTGGTTGGTTGGTTTTTAATACATGCAAATCCTCTGACTGGCCACCCATGCAATTCATGTCCTATTATTAATATAAAGTGATTGAGGTGGGTAGTGAAATCAAGTGACTGCAACAACTAGGAAATATTAGCTCAACAGAAAGAAAGGAACCACTTCAATTAATGAGAGCAGAGAAAAGTTGGTAAAGTTTTAAGAGGAAGTTTTCAAACTTGAACCAAGGAAGTTCTTCCTCTTTCATCATTCAATTCACTGGACTGTTTGAAAGAAAGCAAGTCTTACTGACTTGATGAGAACTTATAAATAATAAATTAAATATTCAATCAAATTTTTTTTTCATACCAACTAGGTCAGATGAACAAACATGAGAGAATGAACAGACTCACATAAAATCCAGTAGGAATAGATCTGCACCTATGAGTAGGTGAGTGAGTGGGTGAGAAGAGAAAATATCAGTTGAGTTTCCTAGGGAAAAACACTGGCAAAAAAAATAATCCTCTCTCTAGAATCTTTCTGTTGACTTTTTCCAGTTCTCTAAACTTAGTCATATTTCTTGGCCTTTGTCCCCAAATGTTCCAAGGAAAATTACATATTGTGAGAGTTTTAGCCATAAGTATCATAAACTTTATCTCAAACTAACTTTTATACCAAACTTGGCCAACATTACTAGAAATTCAGATGTTGGCTAGAACTTCAGGCTGATTTAATCTAGTGGCTCCAGTTGTTTTCCAGGGATTCTCTGTGACTCATTTCCATGTATGTTGGTTTTAACTGTAGGTTAACAAGGAGGTGGGCTATCAAGATTTGGGGGCTCACTTCCATGCATCGTCCTGTGGTAAATTAGATTATTGTTCAGAAAAATTTATCACCTACTTCCATTGTTCCCAGAAAGAAGACTTCTCTGGATCCATTGATAATGGGCTTGATCATGCATTCACTTTAATGACAGAGTGAGCAGTCTTAGCACTAAATTTAGCCAGGTGGACTTTCTTTGGCCAATATGATATTGGTAAGCATGGTAGAACCTAAGTTTCAGATATACTTTATATTTCTACTGATGCTTTTACATCTCTGTTGCCTTGCGAGCACCCAAAGATTAGTTCACTGGCTCTTGGAAGGAAGGTGAACTATGGGGTAGAACTTTAGCTAGGTCAACTGATCCCAGACTCAGTAATCTCAACAAATGTCAGAATTGGATTGCCCCAACTAGCTATCCTACATGAACTAAATAAGTGCTTATTGCTCTATGGCATTTAGATTTGGGAGAATGTCCTTTTAAGTAGCATAGTTGT
Source organism: Uropsilus gracilis (assembly GCA_004024945.1). Taxonomy (NCBI): domain Eukaryota; kingdom Metazoa; phylum Chordata; class Mammalia; order Eulipotyphla; family Talpidae; genus Uropsilus; species Uropsilus gracilis. The sequence continues at coordinate 18,619 of PVHY01014370.1, forward strand.
GGTAATGGCTAACTGATAACAATAACAGACACAACCAGAAGAGAGAAAACCACTCTTTGCACCTTGTTGGATAAAATTGGGTCACATGCCCAAATGCTAGTAAGGAGATGGGTTTTTTCATAGGCAAAAAAAGTTCTTTCCTAAAGATCAGTTTCTCCTACCACATGGGCCACTTGGGAAGGTGATGGATATTAGAATAAAATCAGGAGTCTGCTTAAAAGAGGAAATGGGTGGAAAGATCACAACACCCTCCATTTCTACCTCTTTCCAGTCTCAATTCAAGGACTGGTTCATCAACAAAAATTTTTAAAACTTCAACCTCCTTCATTTCTTCGTATAGATTCCTAGCTAGACAGTTCTCTTCATATAGAAATGAGTATTTGCGTATGACTTCTCAGGTAATAACTTCTCAGAGTTTTGTCCTAAATCATTGAGTTTTGGTTTCAGCCCTAGTATTACTAAGCCATTGAAATTTTGTGCCCTGTGGTTCAAGTGTAGGCTCAGCCATTAAGTAGTTCTGTAAATTGAGGAAAATTATTTATCCTCTCTGTCTCATTTTTCTTACTGTAAAATGGATCGATAATAACACTGACTTATTGGTTGTTAGGTAAATACTGGTGGAATTTTTTTCCTATTAGAAGGAAAGTTGTGGAAGATATTTCTTTAGAAGGCTATTAGGCATTCAACAAGAATTTGGGGTATGTTAACATTATTTAACCAGGTGTTGTCAATGAAATTGCCTTTAGAATTTAAAGAAGAATTTGTCTTCCCAGGCAAGAAAATTAGAGGACCAGAGTGTATCAACAGAGACAAAAGACATAAGTTATAAGATTTCAGTGTAACTGTTGATTCTCTATTTGGTTAAGACTCTTTTGATGATTGGTGATGAAAATCTACTTTAGCTAGGTTAAGCAAAATGTGACCTACACAGGACATAGACTGGACTCTCTTAAGGAACTTCAATGACGAAATGCAAAAGGTGAAACCAGAACATAGAGAATCATTGGAATGCTTTGCTTGGTTTCTCTTTAATCTCTCAGAGAACACCTGCTTTATTTTATAAAGGATACAAATCAAGAGTCAGGAAGAAAAGATGTATAAACCCAGGTATAGAAATAAGGCATGGTTTCTGTATCATCTCCAGGCATATCATTCTCCACCAAATCTTCATGTTCACCAACTCAGAAGCTCACAAAAACCACTTTCTCTTGGACATTTTTGGAAGATTTTCTTATGAGTCATGTGAGATTAAATCATTGGTCATTGGCAATAGAACTCTACCTCTAGCCAAGTCATTTCCTGGGAAAGGAAGGAAAGATTAAAAGTCTCAGCCTATATTCAAGACAATTTATCTGCAAACTGTCACTTATCTAGTATTTTTTAAAAGATACTTTCATTAATATAACAAGAGAAAATTATCTCAGCACTTAGGAAATTTCAAGGGGAGTTGTGAGCTATTAAAGGTGCATGAAGACCAAATACATATGAGAATATATACTACATTATTTATATGACCATTTCCTAGGTGAGTTGTGAATGTGAATGGCACAATACATATTTCCTAAAATCACAATATTACAGACCCAATAATTTACTTATTCTGTTTAACTATGTTAGTATTTGTCCAATTTCTGTGGGATAATCATTTAATAAAGTTAAAAACTGTCCTACTCCTTGTTCAGAAGACAAGTTTGGGGACTTGAATAGATAAAGAAATAGATGTGGTTGCCAAGGGAACCAATCAAAAGGCTAGATTTCCTTGACCTTGAATACCAAAACAGTGCCAAGATACATTCTATGTCAAAGGTCAGTACCCAAGACTAGACATCCCAGTAGATAACAGGTTATAAAGAGAGAATCTCCAACCTTTAATGGTGCTAGTAGATAATAGGTAATAGAATAGAACTTTTCAGTCTGCCCCCCTGCTCCCTTTCAGAGTATTTCAATCAATCTATCTTTTCTGTTCTCCACTCAGTTCCTGATGAACTTTTCACACCCCCTCACTCTCCCAGGTTCAAGCCTCACCCTGATAATGCACCAGACCACTTTTACCCCTGTGATTCTTATGCAAGAAATCTGAATAGTGATGTGAAATTTTATAAGTATGAAAAGGTCTTAATAAATTTAAGAAAACATTTTCTTGTGAAATTCACCTTGTAAAAAGGAAACAAAAGAAGCTTTGTAAAAAGAGGTTAAGACTGAATTTTTCAGTTCAGGGAAATCAAAACTAAAAATCCTCAAGTACATAGGAGATTCACCCATAGATAATACCCAGCTGCTTTATGTCTCTACAAAGAGCAGTACAAAAGCATGAAGTGAGACTTAAGGAAACATTTCTTAGTAGGAAAAGAATTTTTAAAAAACAGAATTGTTCCATATCTCTGGGGCAGTTTCAGTGTGCCTGAGGACATGTATATAGCCCAGTTGACCTTTCAGAATGTTATTTAGTAGAGTCTATGATCCCAGGGCAGGTAAAGAGTCAAGCAAGGGAAAGTAAGCAAAGACAACTAGAGATTGAACTCAATCAGAGGCTGGGACTGAATGTAAGCATGAACATCCAGTCAGTTTATTAAGTCCTAGAAGTCTTTTTATACACTCTAAAGCAATGATTTACAAGTAGCTAAACAGGGGGGGGGGAGAGAAGAAGTGGCTTAGGAAAAATCAGGTTAGGCAATGCACTAGTTCCTGTGGAATAGCTGGGAGCAGGAGATTCACTCATTAACTTGGTATTATATCTTAGGGAATGTCTCTTAGGATTAATATTGGAGGAATGGGGACACTGCTGCTCACCGGAAGTCAATCATGGCATTCCATATTCAGTTTTCTGAAGTTAGAGAAGATAGTGAAATGAAGTTTTCTTCAGTCACAGCATGAGCACTGACCAGGTACTTTGGCAGCTCCTAACAAGGGCAGAAATTAGAAACAAGTCAGGCTCAGATGGACTCCAGTGACCCAGAGAATGTAGTGAGGAAAATAGTTCATTCTCATCTCCTCCAAATCTTCTAAAGCAGTCAATCAAATTGCAAACTCAGCTTCTTCAAACAACAGTAGGCATATCTGTGCGGGTTCATTCTGTAGGCAAAAGTGACTGGTTCCAACACTGCCTCCTCTCATTTTCCAGTTGAACCCCAGAGTAGGATGCTTTTTTTGGCTCAAGTGCCCTTTCACCAGACTGACAGATGGGATCTGACAACACTGCAGGGATGTGGCTTGGTTCTTACTGTGACTTCTGGTACCTATATAGAAAGGGAAAGCAATGGATGACATCAGGTGTCAATATATCATCCAATCAAGCAGGTTGTGATCAGACCCAAATCTGATTATCTTCTCTCTTCATCAAAAATCCATCTTACTGTAGTATGAATGTTTGTGTTTCCCTCAATTCATATGTTGAAGCCCTAATTCCCAGTATGATGGTGGGACCTTTGGGAGGAGATTAATCCATTAGGACAGAGCCTCACATGTAAAATGAATGCACTTATTAAAGTGGTCTTAGAGAGTTCTCTTGTTCTTTTTACCACATGAAGACAGAATAAGAAGTCAGCAGTTTGTGGTCCAGAAGAATCTTCACCAGAAACCAACCATGCTGTCAGACTGATCTGGGACTTCCAAAACTCAGGAGTGTGAGAAAAATTTCTGTTACTTATAAGCTATTCATTGTGTTAGAGCAGGCAAAGAGACTAAAGTAATTTGTCTGTAGATTAGGACATCAAATGGAAAAGGACTTAATGGAAAGGCTGTTCTTCACAGACTTGATGCTGACCTGTGAAATTTGCTCCTTGCTTTTCCAGGCTGGCAGCTGGTAAGTAAAGTAACCAGACTTATTCTTCAGTCATTTTACTTCTCCTTCTCCTCAACTTCTTCTTGAAAGCTGGATAATGATAGGTAATAGAATCTAGAAAGGAAATCAAAAGACCCTACCTGGGTCTCCAGGAGAACCCCACATCCAAATAGCTGTAAGTAAAATTTTCTTATTCCTCAGGGACAAAACACTGACCAGAAATGGGATGGTGATTGAAAAGACAGAATTCTGGCATCCTTGGCTCCCAGAAGACTATCATTCCCTGCAAACCTGGCAGAGTAAGTGGTGAGAACTGCAGCACTCTGGCTTGATAAGACTTTCATCTTCCCATGCATAAAGACATTTGACATTTGTTTTCTGATCTTCACCTCTCAAGAGAAAATAGAACTTCAAAGATTTCAAACTTCAAAGAACACAAGCAAGTTAATCTGATATTTTGGAGCTGTGGTCCATGTTTCTTCTTGTAGTATTCTATGGATTATTCTCTGAACTCGAATAAATGAGCCCCAGGAGGAAAGGGAACGTTAACTGGTTCCAATAATAGCCATAGAGTACTACACCCCTAAGGACTTCAAGAGAATATGGTGGGCCACACACTGTCCCAATCTCTACCTTTCCCTTCCAAATATGATAATCAGGACCAAGATAAGTGTTCCCACAAACCCCTGTTGGGGAGGGAGCAGAATTCTAATTCCTTGTAATGGTCCTTTAAAAAATCTTTCTAAGTTCCAACAAGTTTGGAAATGTTCTGTCCCACATCTCCCTCTATTCCTGGGCATTCACAAAGCAGTTTAACAAATTAAAAGCACTTTAAGTGTTTTTCAATTCAACCTGACCTGATCAAAGAAGAACCAAGTGGCACTTGGAGAACTTGAAGGAAAAGGAGTTTTATTTTATGCCAGTGGCCTCTAGAGCACTTCCCCAAGACTGAGTTCCAGACAATGGATACCAGCAAAGGAGCTTTTAAACCTTATCACTTCAGTGTATGTGATAAATGAGAGGGGGTTAATGGCGGAAAGGCCTTTTGTGAGTTTGTCTGGCAGAAAGGAAGAAAGGGAGGGAGAAAGGAGAAAACAAGATATCTGTCAACCCTAGGGGCTGCAGGATATTTGGCTAGATTCTTTGAACAGCAGGATGTCTGGTTAAGAGACCCTCAGGGGGAAAGTCCCCCATATATCAGCAGTGGCCTTTTTATGCTTATCTTAGCACAAAAGCAAACCCTTTATCTCTGTCAAACTCAGACAATCTCAAATTTACCTTACCATAGAATTCTTCTGATTAATTTTTAGCATAATGCCAATTAAGATTCTATGAAGTGAGGACTGCACCAAACACAATTTCATGGTTCTTTTATGAAAGACCCCCCCCACACACACACCCTCACATACACACAAAGAAATAAAAGAAACCCTGACTCACACTAATGTGTTTAATTCAAATGAGAAGCATCCACCTTGTGTGGATTCTCATATATATATAGACCCCTCACATACATACACTTTAATTTGATATTTTTGGCTATCTCTGTGGTATTTAGAGCATAGATTTATACTTCTCTGTAAAGTTCTCTTTATTAAAACTTTTTTCATGCCAAATTCACCTTATTATTGGGGTTGTTAGCATTTCATGCCACCTAAAGCATGTTCAGCTCTAGAGTTGGGACATTTAAATAAGTTATTAAGAAAGTTTTCATAAAGACATACAGACCTAGAAAGTGAAGGCAACATACTCTTCAAAATCTATCTAGAACTTCTTGCTACTGTCACAATAGTAAAAAATATCATGCCTAAAGAAAATATTTGTGATTTTCATTTTTGGTGTCAAAAAGTGACAGGAATCTTAAGTTTTACTGATTGAACCATCTGTTATAATGGAAGTGTTAATATTCTTAGAAGTCTAAATCCTTCACAAGATACAGCATAACCTATAATCTCTGTAATTTGAATATTTTCCTTTAGATTCCACCATGTTTATAATTCTATTCACACTCTAGACACCCTTGTTTTGAATGGGTCTCTTGGAATTGAAATGTGGTGCCCCTTATTGATGAGGCAGATGAGGGTGAAAGTTAATCACTTCTGATGAATCATCAACAGGGTAATTCTCCAACTTATCACAGACTCCCTAAAAATAGAGAGGGGTACAGGTAATTTTTCTTAACCTTAGTTCAATATGGCTATTGTAGACCTGTAGTCACTGAATTAGAGATGGGTATGTGCTCTGAGGTATGAATCATGTTTGGTTCTTTGTAGTATAACAACCATGGAGTGCAGTGGAGCTACCGCAAATCACTCACTAGCACAGTTCTGGTGAGATAAGTTGATGACTGTGTGTTGGTCAGAGATGTGGGACAATCATATCCGAAAATGGTAGGTTGGTAAATGGAGAGAGGGCTATAAGTCGGTATTTATGGCAGAGTTAGGCACCAAAGTATAACTCTGACAAAGAGTTTCAAAATTGTCCACTTATTGTTTCTGTCTGCCTTTTTCCGTCTGCTGAAAGGAAGCCTGCTGATCCTAACAAGATCAAAATGACCTTGAAACCATTTGATAATGGGCTGAACTTATAGCACTTTGTCCTTTCCACACAGAGCCTTTTTGTCTGAATGTGAATGGCAGGGAAAGATAGTGACTCTGCACAACAACCTTCTATAAAGGGAAATGCACATATTCCCAACTTTGAACTTCTTTAGGGAGACATTCTCCTTGTTCACCAGCTGATAGAGGGAGCACCCAGTGGAGTTTGTCTACAGACTCTCCATGGATTTTTTTTAAAAAGGAAATGGGCAGGAGGAGTCTTGCAGACAGTACAGAGGAAAGAGCTGATGCTTTCTGTTATGGGAAGTGGACAAACTAAACCACCTCTATCATGTCCAGGTATAGCTTCAATCCTAAAACTTGTGAGGCTTCAATGAATTGCTGAATATCTACTTAGCTTTTGAAGGACCAGTTCATTCTTATGTTCTCCACATACCTAGTATGGCACCAGCTAGTTACAAAATGAATATTCTTTTAATTGAATTAATTTGAATGGAATGGAATGGGATAGAATAAGAGCAATTTTGTAAGGACCTGACTTTAAGATAAGAGAGCTTTAGACCAGGCATGGTGGTACGTGCCTGTGACAACTTATGGAGTCACCGCAGGGCCTAGGGGTAGGGGTTCAAGTCCTGCCTGGGGCAAAAAAGTGAGACCTAGTTCCAAAAAATAGCTGGACATTGTGGTACATGCCTGTAATCCTAGCTACCTGGGAAACTGAGGCAGAGGATTGCTTGAGTCCATGATACTATGGACAACATGAACCTGCAGTTCCATGGGCAAAAATAGTGAAACCTACTCTCAAAAAAGAGAGAGAGAGAGAGCTTTAAATAAAACAGACTGGATCACTCTTTAAAAGCATACAAATAGTTGTGGATAAGCCAGAACAATCTCAGATGCCAGAATTTCAGTTTCAGGGAGTCAGGAAAGGTGGTGGACATCTATATCACTAGCTTAAGCACAATCCATTCCCAACTGTGATGAAGAACTTAAATGAAGTCTTTAAATGCTTTTACACTTCCATGAATGAATATCAAAAAAATGTTCCTTTAAGCTACTGGAACTGCTGCACAGGGTTTCTGCTCATCTTTATGGATGCCTTGTCATAATTCTAGAATTATAGAAACCATCCCAATGCCTCCATAGATTGCAAGGAAACATTATATAAAATCCACCTGCTCTCTCAGTTCAGAGCACATAAAATGGTTTTTCACTACTTTGAATCAGAACAGATGAATGTAAATGCATTTGCTTATATAAGTCTGAGTTGGGCTTAGAAGAGAAGTTCACTCTACTATCAGGGTCAGTTTCTGAGGAAGGACATGGAGGTAGGATTGATGTCCCATACATGGAAGCAAAGATGGCTTTCACAGTGCATGTGCTTCATCATTTGTCCTAGAAAACCCATGAAGAAAGGCTCTCCCTCCCACTCCCCTCTCCCTCTTCCTCTCCCTCCTCCTTCCCTAACCCTACCCTGTCACCCTCACCCTACCCTTTCTCCTCCCTCTCCCTCTTCCTCTCCCTTTCCCTCTACCTCTCCTCTTTCTTCTTCTCCCTCTCTCCCTCCTTCTCTCCTCCCTCTCCCTCTCCCCTGATGGTAGTAGGAGCCATCCTAGTCAGTCATACCCTGTCTCCTCCCCACTCCACACCCTGTCCACAACCAAAACCCTATTCCTTCCATTTTTCCCAGCAAGAAGCAAAAATCTAATAAGCACAAAGCAAAATCTAATTTAGATTCTAACTCAGTACTCTGAAACAAATAGTCCTTGTGGTCTCCTACTCAGGTAATGACAAACCTGACCCTCTCACCTCAAAATTTAACTTTCTGTTCAATAAGTTGTGCCCTTTTACCCCATTTGACCCTCAGACTTAAGACTCCAAATCTCATGTAAGCAAACTCCATAGAGATAACAGGAATTCTCATCATTATTTTCTCTTCCAGTTATCCAGAGCTTATAATATGGGAGGAAAAATAACATGCTCAAGGTCATGTATTGCCAAAAGGTCACATGGATAACGTGGAAGAAGAGAACGGATCCAAGCTCAGGTCTGTTGCACACCAAGGCTCTGAGTGTAAGCAAATACATAGCTTTTCTATAGATATTAACACTTTACAAGATGACTACTAAGTGGCCATATATGAAACTGTGATCTCAGAAGACAGAGAGTAGGACAATCATTTACCAAAAAAAGGGGGGGGGGAGCAAATTGATAATCTGTTTGGTTTTGGTTTTGCTCACCTCCAAACTTCCATGAAGGGGTGAGGTCCAGGCACCTATTGGCACTTCCTTCCTCAAAACAGGTTTGAGGTTATCAAAATAACCTCAAAAAATGTTTCATAAAGTCTTAACGTCAATCTCTACTATGACTGAAAGAAGGTAAGGCTTTGGAAGTAAAGCTCAGCCCCTGTGACTTGTCCCCACATATTTTGTAAAAGGCTCTTATCTTCACTAAAAAGGGTTAGTGTATCTTCATTAGGACCATATTTTAACCACAGACCTCCCCTTTTCTTTCTCATCTATCTTACAACTTCCCTCTTTTCTTTCAACTCCCTTTCCTGATACCACCTCCCCTGTAGGAGTTGGCATTCATTCTGTTATCTACCCAGTTCTGCTCCTGAAGAAGAAGGAAGTTCCAAATCATGAAGTTCAAAGTAAGGATAGTGGGTAGAATAGGCACTACTGTATTGGATGGAGTCTGGGTGGATTATTATAAAGAAATAATTGAATATTTTGGCCTGTAAATTTTAACTTCATTGTATGCTACCTCAAATACTCATTATTATTTCCATCCTTTTTTGGGGTTTCATTATAAGCATTCCCTTCCTTGAGATGTGCCAAGCTCCAAAATCAGGAAGCACAAAATAAAGAGAGAGCAGTGCTTGTCTTCACAGCACTCTGAGAATACACTTGACTTCAGTGAACAACTGAGGGGTGCAGGAGCACTTTTCAGGACCAAACCTCTAATTTAAAGTTGAAGACCTCTGTTCTCTCTGTCTCTCTGACTCTCTGACTCTCTCTCCTCTCTCTCGCCCATGTATACTTCTAAGGAAATGATTCCTAGGATAAGCTGTCAGGTATCTGACTGTTTCTTTATTTAGCTGGTATCTAAGTTTTCTCTTCTTTCAGTTCAAGACCTGGTTACCAGGAGTAACCAAAGTAAATGCAAACAAAGGAAGCAAACCCCAAGGGGGACATTGCTTAGTGAACTCAGCTAGAATCAAAACTAAGCTTGAACACATGATTCAACTTGTTTTGCAGATAATTAAGACCACCAGAACTCCTTTTGAAGAAAATCCAACAGAAAGTTCCAAAGAAAATTAGATGAAGGAAAAGGAACCTTCTATAAGGCCCTCTGGTTGGAGTCTTTTTCACAAGAGATAAATAATAAATTTGTATTTATTTGTTCTAATAGCAGACTTTGTATACTTGACCTGGTAACCAAATGAAGTTAGGATTATTTCTTGGGCAAGAGAAATGAAAGTGAAAAAGAAATTTGTCTTTAATAGCAATAGAAGCCTCTATATATATATATATCTTCCAAGTTAGGTTTAAGAGGATTACAGCTGGTATGGGGCCAGGTTACAATAAATAAACAGGGACAGCAGGGGGATTATAATATATAAGTAATAAAGATTACATTTACCATTGCCCAATTCCTCTTTTGTTCAGTCAATCTTCAGATTGTAGATAAGTTATCCTATATCCTTTAGAAGTAGATAAGCTATCTCTTGATGGATTCTGCCCTGTCCTTCCTGAAGGGATCAATTCTTCTCATTTCTTGCATGTCCCTGCTCATAGTTATCTGCTTTACTTCCTATCACATTACATTTTACATGTATTTGTGCGGTGATTTGACTGAAGTCTCTGTTTCCCTGACCTGAATATAATCTCCCTGAGAGCAAGGAGCATTTCTTTCCATTTTCCATCAAGATCCCTATGCTTAGTACTTTCACAGGCACATTTAGCTATTCAGTAATCATTTGTTGCTTCAATGAGTGAATGATTCATTATTAAACAAATGAATGTTCCAAATTGTATGAGTTTGTCTTTTTAAATCCCTGAGTAATATTCCATTGTGAAAATATACCACAAATGTGTTAATATTTAAAATGAATTTCATACCTTAAGCTTTGATATTTTATTTACTCACTTCTTCACTACTATTATATTTAGCAAAGAAAATACTTTTTTAAAATTTGGTAACATTTTTCTGATCTAATCTAAATTGATTGTTTTAAATACTTGGTTTTAATGATTGTTATAATGGAAAATTCATCTCACAAAATGTATAAATCCAGATGGAAGAATTCTATTATTGGCTATGTGTATTGCACCATAATTACCATTTTGAAAAAAAAAATAGATGGATGGATGGATGACACTGAACTTCATTCCTGGGTACTTGCTGACTGGTTATGATAATATGCCCTTAAGAAAGACTTCGGTGTTCTGAGAGTCTTACTCTTATATTGTCACCAGATCCTAATATGATCAGGGTAAGTGACTTGAAATAAGTCACCATTTATGATAGGAGATTAAATTATATTAAGAAATTCTGTGGTTACTTTCAGTGTCAATAAGGTTAATACCAGTTGCAGATCCATTAACTACAATAGACCTAAACACATGAGCTATATTTAAATCCATGATAATATAAATTTTTTACGAATAAAGAAAATTCTAATAGGTCATCACTGAAGGATATGGTAAACGAATTCTTTATTTTGAAAATGACCTTTCTTGTACGATCTGTACCACTGATCTCAGCTAAGGAAAAATTTGTTCAATAGAATTATTTCAGAAAGCACACATTAGATAATAATATTTAAATATCATCATTTTGAAACTTTAGATCAATTAATTAGTCATGACAGATTATTTTTTCCAATAGGCAGTTCCAGAACCATGGCATCCTACAGAGTGCTTTCAATTTCCTTAAAATCAATGGAAAACTTGTTTTACTGCCTCAGAGAATAGGAATGAACTTTTTTCTCTCCAGCATCCCCTTAAGTCCAAAGTCAAGGAAATCTGAAATTGAAAAAATGGGTATAGGGCATAGAGAGTTTCAGAAGTTCTCTAGTTCTGGCATGAGGAGCGGGAAAAATAGAGTAGGGAGAACAACTCAGTTTTCTTTATTTTTAATTTCTCTCTTTCACCATTCTCTAGCATACACACTACAGTGATGTACAGGCAGCTAAAACTTTGAGGAAAGGTAAGTTTCTTTGCTGATCAAAGATATGTGCTCTCTAAGTCTTTGGGAGCAAGTTCTGGTTACTGTTTATTTTATTTTTCTTTTCTCTGATTTTCAGCTACATACCCTGGAAAAGAGCAAGGGTGCAGTCACAGGAAATGTGCAAGAGTAAAATAAACAAGGCTCCAGTTTTCTGAATAGAATTTGGGAAGGGGGAGTCATAGGGAAGACGGGAAATTATAGAGAAAACAAACTTGGGAAAAAGAACATGTGACATTGTTTAAAATTTCAGACTAATCACCATATGGCTCATGCAAGGAACTGACCTACACAGAAAACCATAGTCAACCACCCAGGTCCCAGTCTTGCTACTGGGTGGTTACTTCTTACACTGAAGAGCATCACATAATGAACTCAGCATTGAAACCACAATCTCTAGAAGACTGGTTGGAATGTGCAATATGAACCTAACCAGTTTTAATGTCTGTTAGTACAAAGCTTTCAATATTGATCATGAATTAAACAAGACCCAGAGTCTATTAGCATTCTATTCAAAATGTCTAGAATATGATACTATATTTCTTAGCATATAAAGAAACAGAAAAATCTCAATAGAATAAGAGTCCAAAAATAAAGCAAGCAACACAATATGGCCATTTAATTTTTTGCCAAGGTGCTCAGACAATTCAGTGGAGAAGTATAGCGTTTTTTAAACATAGTGTTAGAACAATTGAACAGCCATATTCTGCAGCGGATGTGAGAATCCCCAGTCTAAACTACATGTATTATGCAAAATTCAACTAAAATGGATCATAGTTTTAAATGTAAAGTAAAAACTTTTAGAAGAAAGTACAAAATGTATTCATGACCTGAATTTAGGCAGTTCTTACACCTTCAAACAAAAGCACATATAAAAAAATCTCACAAAATGGAAAATATAACCTATTTAAAAATAAAGACTTGAATGACAATTCATTATATATAGAGATAAACAAACACTTAGAAAGATGATCGATATCAGCCATTAGGGAAATGCAGATAAAAACTATAATTAGATATCACTGCAAATGTAATTGAATAACTAAGAAAAAAATTCTGACAATTTGTAGCAGTGGTAATTATGTGAACCAATTAGAACTTTTACTATTAACCTAAGTGTGAAATGGTCACACTTAATGATCATGAAGTCACTCCAGAAAACAGCTTGATAGTTTCCTATAAAAAATATACATTCAGCTACCATGCAATAATAATTCTAATAATCCCATTCCTACATTTTTCCCTAGAAAAAGGAAAATTTATATTCACTTAAACACTTGTACATACATGTGTAATGGCTCTATTCATAATTACCAAAAACTGGGAGCAACTTCAACAGGTGCATTTGTAATCAAAATAGGATATAGTCATACAATGGAATATTGCTCAACAACAAAGAAGAGTGAATTATGCATACTCATAGAACCTTGGATGAATCTCAAAAGCATAGTGCTGAATGGGAGAATTTAATTTCACAAGATTACATGCTACATAAATAACTTATGCGATACTCTCAAAAAGATAAAATTATAGTGATGTAGGAAAAGTCAAAGTTGAAAAGAGGTGGGAGAGAGATTTAACCTTGAAGGTATAACAAGAGGAAAATTTGGGGGGGTGATAAAATGTCTTAGTATTTTGATTTTGATGTTGGTTACAAAAAAAATGCCTGTGTTATAATTCACAGATCTGTGTGCTAAAAACTGATACTTTACGGTATCTTAATGTAAAAGATAAAAACGAAAGAAAGAAAGATGCTCCAAACCATTACTTTTCTCACTAACAAATCCCTAAGTTAACAACTTAAAAACACTTAAGTTTCTTGAGATAAAATTAAATAAATTGCCTTATTATTGTCCTAACTTCTATTCCAGTATACTCACTTTAATACTATATTCTAAACTTTTTTCTGAATGTGAACCATAAAGGCATAAAGATATACCTCTCTCTCTCACTGTCTCTCTCCTTAATGCATACAAAATAAATGGCAATTACATTTGTGATACCATCCTCATGTTAATGAGCATAATGATGGGAAGACTTGAAGCCTCCGGGAAGTACTTGTTTGAGTAGAGCAAATATCTTAGCACATTTCTCTACCATCTAAGTCAAATTCAATAGGAAATAGTCAATGCAATAGTCAATAGTCAATGCAATAGGAAAACAGTTGAAAGAAGAGATTTATTCATAAGGTTGACAACATACTAGAGTTCTCCTAGATCTTCTAGAGCAAGAAGCTACACCTACTGACAAAAGAGAAAGACACTGTTGCCATTGAGAACATTTACAAAACAATGTTTATATACTCTTTCAAAACTTTTAAGTAAGCGCAACAACTATGCCAGGTTTATGTCCTCTCAAATTTAAAGAGACTCTTCTTTGCAAGAGATAGAGTCTAGTTCTTCAACCCTGTTATGTGTTAGATGTAGCTACTTGCTTCTAACAAATAGAAGAAATGTGACAGCCATATGACTTTGGAGATTATTCATAATAGCTACAGCAATTTCCTAGCAGTTCTCTCACTTAACTCCTTTCTTGTTCTGGGAAAACCAGATGCTATGTACTAAGGACATTATAGAGGCTAAGCCTCACAAAGAAAGACACAGAGGATCTTGCCAAGGGTCAGGGGAGTGAACCACTTGGAAGTGGATCTTCTGGTTCTGGTCAAGTCTTTTGGTTATTAACCTCATAACCATACTGATATCAGGAGAGGGAGAGAGACAGGCTTTCTTTGACTTTTAAAAATCCTTTTCCCCCTTTGCTTAAACCAGATTCCAGCCTTAACCTATTGCAAGCTGGGCATGTGCCTTTACTAGCACTTAAGCTTCCACAGACCGGTTACCTTTGTTATCCAAATACCTACCACCTGCCTGTTGCTTTTTGCACTTTTTATTGGCTCTCTCTCTCTCTCTCTCTCTCTCTCTCTCTCTCTCTCTCTCTCTCTCTCTCTCTCTCTCTCGATATCTTTTAAAGCCAAAACCAAAGTCTTATAAAGTGAACAACTATTTATTACAAAATAAAGTGATTACTTAAATAGTACTATAGGATATGCATGAAAAACCCAGTTACCCCACCATTGTCCAAATTCTCTGTTCTTTAATCTCTGATTACCTCACCACATGTCCAATTATTCAGAGTTCAACATGTTGTTCCAAATTCAGGGCATTATTCTTTTCCTCCTTGGGCATGTTCCAACCTTTACAAGCATGTAGACAAAGGCATGATGTTTTTCTTTTCCTTGCAGGATCCTCTTTACTTTAGGAAGTATTAAAAACTCTGAGATTCAAACCAGCAAAGTCCATTTACTCAGGCCTACCTCACTGCCACTAATAAAGCATCTAAGCCTACCAGGTACGGCAAAGCCCAGCACAGGTATTCAAATTTCTAAACTCTTCAGCATGTACACTGTGCTCATGCATGCTAAAGCCATGAATTCAACAACAGCCTGGGCAAGGCCACTGGCTTGCCCCTGGCCATGCAGTCTGACTCACATACTCCAATCCTCCCCCAAATTGCTGATTCCTCTCCTTGTTCTAATTCCCCTTATATCATTTTATTTTTCTCTCCCAAGCTTCCAGGAACAGCCTTGTCAATCATGTCATATTATAATAAGGAAACCTTGTTTTCCTTCCTCCTCCCCATTTCTATCTTTCTGAAAGGAAGATTCTAATGAAGGCCATCACCACATCTTAGCATGTCCTCTTTGAAATTTACAGCTCTAAAGCAACAGGAAAGTAACTCCATTTTATTCCCTAGCTTATCAATGTATG
This sequence comes from Uropsilus gracilis, assembly GCA_004024945.1. NCBI lineage: Eukaryota > Metazoa > Chordata > Mammalia > Eulipotyphla > Talpidae > Uropsilus > Uropsilus gracilis. The sequence continues at coordinate 33,957 of PVHY01014370.1, forward strand.
TCTCAGCAATATTAATAGAGGTACCCAGGGGGTACCCTCCATCAATACCTCATGAGGGACCCTAGGCAAAAATTACCTAGTTAAGGTACTCCTAATCTTTTGACCCTCAGAAACTAGAAGATTATGAATATTAGTTGCTTTATTCTACCAAATGTGGGGGTAATGTGTTATGCAGCAACAGATAACTTATATGACAACAAAGCTAAGGTCAAACTGCTCTTTGACCTATAAAGAAGAGAAAGGAAAGGAAGCAGGATGTAGCTTGACCTTTTAACCATCAAGTGGCATTTAAGTAACCTGGACTTGTTCTTCTGGAGGCCAAGACATTGTAAAAAGAAACAAGAGATTTCCCAGAAGTGGTTTTTTGGTTTTTTTTTTTTAATTAATCATGTTGAATACACATACTCAGAGTAACATCCTACTTGGCAGGTGGGAAAGCTACATAAAACATCAAACCTACTTCTCTGCTACTTTATTAGACAGTTTTTTAAATAGAACATGTTCTATAAACTGTTCCATAATGGAGTCTATCAATATGCTAGGTATACAAGAAATGTACTTTGGTGTGAGCCATGGGCTATGTTTATTCTTTAAATTAGCAGAAACTGAGCTCATAAGTCAAAAAGATCAAAACAAAAACTGAAAGCCAAGGTTAAAAATCCCTATTTCTCTGTGCTTATACATAGGGACTCTCTTTTCCACTACAAACCCGGAGTTTAGCATATGCCATGATATAGTTGAATAAGAACTATATAAGCTACTTTAGGAGAAAAATAGATATTTGATGTTTGTATCCATTAACATAGAAGACAGAAAATCTTCCAGCAACTCACAAATCAGCAAACATTTGACAAAAAATGTGCTTTGGCAGCACTGCTTATTGCCTCCACTTTTTTAAAAAGAAAATTGAAAACAAGATCACAAGGGTCAGATGGTTATTATTGGAAGCTGGCTCTTATAAAGTGTAATACATACCATTTCCCCTATCTAAATTGCATTGCTTTGTCCAAGTCACCTGATGGGGCCCAGAGTAAGGTGTTTTTCTGATGTAGATAACCATCTAGGTCTCCCAAAGCACATCCATTTAAAAGTGGGGACCTGAAGAACACCAACAGTGACAGAAAAATGATATTTTTCTCTAACCTCAGCATGGAAGAAAAGAGTTCCACAAGAAATAGTTTACAGAACAAGAAAAGCTTATTATTAAATACATATAGTACAATTCAGCAAAATCTGCTGCTGATGGCAACTTCTGAAACTAGACCTTCTAAAGAGTCTCATTCTGTACTGAGAGTTTAGGAAACTCTGAACACTTTATAGGTTAAAGTATTCTTAAAACTTTTTATGGATAGAACTATATGTTAAATAGAATAATTTTATTTATAAAAAAATGTAGTAACTATTAAAGAAGTAGAGTGAGTAGAGGATATACAACAAAGAACCCTCCATTAAGGTATAATTTCACACAAACCTGTTGCTAGTCTTTTAGATGTGGGCCATTCTCATAGGAATGAGGTGATATCTCCTGGTTTTCATTTGCATTTCCCTGATAATAAATGATGATGAAACTTTTTCCTGCATCTATTGGCCATCTGTATGTCTTCTTGGAAGAAATACTTATTAGGCTCTTTTTTCCGTTTGTTAATAAGGCTACTTGTTTTCTTTTTTTGAGTTGTATATGATTCTTTGCAGATTTTGGATAATAGACCCCTTTCAGATGTAATATATGTAAGTATTTTCTCCCATTCATAGGATGTCTTTTCATATTAATTATGGTTTCTAAAAGAAAATGATTTGTGCGATTTTTTTTTCATATAGTCCCTTAGAGATTTCTGTTGAAATGTGTAAGTGAAGGACATTTTAGAAAAGTATCTTATTTTTAGACCTGTTTGTGGCTCATGCAACAAATGCCTTAGTGACATATTTAATATGATCCTCCACAGTGTAATTGGTAAAATTTTACCATTCCTAAGCTCAAGATACTTCATTCACCGGATGGGCTGTGATAAAGTGATATCTAAAATGGAACTTAAGGAGTTCAGTGAATTTCAACTAAGAACTAAGGAGTTTCAGTGGAGAAGCTATGTAGCTATTTTGAGGGACACAAGAAGGCTAACAGCAGTAAAGGCCACATGAAGACAAATAGTTCACTCTTGAGTAGCCCACAATGGGGCACAGACTTGGGAGCATTTCCCTCCCTCAAGCACCCATCTGTCTATAATGTTATTTCTAATCCTTTATGTAGCAGTAGCAAAGAAACACCTTAAGGCAATACTTTTAGGTAGCAATCAGCAATAGATAAAAAACTACTGTATTAAAGAGGAAGTAGAACTAAAAATAAGACTTTTTAATTGTTTCATATCCTAATTCCACAGGTCAACAATTTGAGCAAATGGGGAAGGCAAAGTCATCCCCTATGTGGGCTATTTCATTCACTTTCCACTCCATGATGGAAAACACCGAGAGAAGACATGTACACAATCAGCTCATATCTTTATTTAGAAACTTCCACTCCACTGTTGGTAGAAAGTTCCTAATCGAGACAACTAGTGGCTCAATAGGAATGAAGCTGTCAAAATGAAAAGAGAAATCACACAATTAAGAGGACTCTGGACTCAGTTCCTTAGGCTTTCATTTCTGTAGCAGACAGAAGAGGTACTCACCCCAGTATATCTACCTCATCAAATTTACAAAGCTGAGCAATCTCAACTCTGCCTAAGGGTTGATAAATGCTGCATAAAAGGTATGGGGAGCTCAGTAACCTACCTGCATTTCCTAAAGATGTTAGTGGTGTTAACTTTGTATCATTCAACATCTTTACACTGATCTCCTCAGGAACAGAGGATTGCCAGAAGACTGTCAGGAGGTGTAACCACTACAAAGAGATCAGAAGATGATAAATACTTGATATTCTATGTATTTACAGTGATAGCAAGGTTAGATTACAGTAAATTGATTTTGCTAGGTTGACTGGACCAAAAGGAACTAAGGAGTTTATTCTGGGGATAAAAACAGGTCAGCAGCAACAGAGCCCATGTTAAGACAAATGTTCCACTCTTGAATGGCATACCATAATATCACTACAATTTGATGGATTAGAGGTTACAGGTCACCCTAGACAGTCATAGAATATCCACTGATAACCACACATTTTGTTCCAGTGACAGAAAACAGCAGTCCACAAATGAGATGAAATTGCTCTGTATACACATATTACACAAAATCAATACTTAATTACACCTGGGTTTGAGTGTGTTGTTGGCAGTCAGTTCTAGTGAGAAGGTGGGTAAAAAGCAGTGAGTTAACACAACTGCAAGAGGTTGGGGTGCAATACCAAGGAAGGGCCCATCGTACTGAATATTACCTGACATCTAAATTAAAATGAATAATTTTTTGAACATTAGGCTTGGGTTGGAAAACTCAGCTTAATCACAAATAATTATGCCATTTGGGAAGGAGCAGGAGCTACTGTGATAGCAGTTGTTAAAATGCTACGAACCCTGGGAAAAGTAGACAACATCTAATGAGTACCTCTAGAGAGATGCTGTGTGGCCAAAGGGAAAAAAAACGATAATAATGAACCAAATACATGGGCATGGATCCCAGTTCTTCTGCCCCAAGCAAGCTATAAAATGTCTTGCCATTCAAACATTCATTCATAAAAAGAATGATACTCATTCTGTCTAAGCCAGAAGACTGAGAATTGAGTGAAATCATGTAGACAGAAAGTACTTTGTCTAATATGAACCACTAGACCATTGTATGAGATTATTCTTACTTTAAGAGGTTGATAATACATGGGTATGCAATGTCATGAGTAACCAAGAAAAAGCTTTACTTATTAAGTTCCCAGCAAAATGTTAAATGCGATCATACTAAGACTTTCATGCCTACACACACAAGAGGAATAGAGGTGAACGAACTTGGAAACATTTCAACTAGAACCAAGGATAGAGGTAGAAAATAAAATTACTGTGTCATTCTTCTATGTCATAGCATGTAACTCCACACAAGAAGGCATTCTACCTAAAAGCTATATTCTCACTTAGTAATCCACCTATTGTGTTTTTTTAATAAACTATGGTTTATTTTGTATAGTCAACCCTTTTTGAAATGTGTTAACTTTCTATACCTCTAACAAAGGCCTATATTCTTGTTTATTTGTTCCAAAAAAATCATTCCTCAGAAGAAAGATGAATAATATGGTTAGAGCACTGAAAATTGTATTTAGAATATAACATTAAGATGTATGGTAGGAAAAAGGAATTAGAGAAAACAGAAGAAGTTTCAGGAGCTCCTTCACAAAGCAGGTTTGTCCCGACCCGCGGGATCGTCAACGGAGACCTGGAGGAAGGAGTGGGAATGGGGATGGGACAGGAGACACGAGAAATGGAGACAAGACAGGTTTCTGATCAAGTCTCGTTTATTGATGCTTTGTCTCGAGTTCATATGCCTTAGGCATAGTTATTCCATACATTCCCAGGATGGTCATCTCCAATCAAATGCTTGCCACAAATACTAATTGCCCAATGGTCTAGTTTGTAACAAAATATGGTCTCCTAGGGGCATACACTTCTTTGAGTGCCCCTTTACCTGTTCTGTTTCGGGTCCAATACTTGGCTAATGCAAGAGCCAATCAGGATGCAGCATACCTGGCTGATGCA
>PVHY01014371.1:0-38650 GCA_004024945.1 Uropsilus gracilis
CGTTGCCCGGGGTATCACAGACTCAAGCAATCCCCAGCCTCAGCTTCCCAGGTAGCTGGGATTACAGGCATGCACCACCATGCCCAGCTATTTTTTTTGGAACTAGGTCTCACTACGGGCCCCAGGTGGGGACTCGAACCGCGATCCCTAGCCCCTGCCGCTTCATAGGCTGAAGCTTACAAGCACGAGCCACCGTGCCTGGCTATTTTAACTTATTAATAATTTAAATTATTATATTCACTTATGGGGTTCAAAATGAGTTTCATAAAAATTATTGAGCTACCTTTAAAACTTTTCCAGGACTCGCATGGTTAGACCCTTTACAAAACAAATGTTGTTGTATTAGATTAGTTTAGTTGTATTAGATAAGTTTAGTTGTTTTAGATTAGATTAGTTGTTGTAACAGAATACTATGGACTAAGTGACCTAAACAACAGAAATTTTATTTTTCACAGCCTGGTGACTGAAAGTCCAAGATCAAGGTCTTGGCAGATTTTATTTCTTCTGAGGCCTCTCTCCTTGCCTTACAGATAGCCACTACCGTACCCTCCAAAGACCTTTTTTATGTTCACTGGCATCCAGAGTCCTGAGGTCTTCTCATTAGGACAACATTCATACTGAATTAGAGACTACTTCATTTAACCTTTAAAGGCCCTGGGCCGGGCATGGTGGCACATGTCTGTAAACGGCAGCCTAGGAAGCTATGGCTGGGGCCAGGGATAGTGGTTCAAGTCCCACCAGGGGCATGTAGTGAGACCTACTTCCAAAAAAATATAGCTGAGCGTGGTGGCATGTGCCTGTAATCCCAGCTACCTGGGAAGCTAAGGCGGGGGATTGCTTGAGTCTGTGGTACCCCTAGGCAACGTGAGCCTGCGGTTCCACAGGCAAAAATAGTGAGACCTAGTCTCAAAAAAAAAAAAAACAAACCTTTAAAGGCCCAATCTTCAAACATAGTTACATGATGATGAGGTAGTGGGAACTGCAGTTTCAGCGTAGGAATATTTGGGAAATGAAATTCAATTCACAAAAAATTGTATTAGTAAATATATAAGGTATTGAACCTTACTGATCATCAAGGGAGTTCACCTTAAAACCCAGTGTTCAAAATGAAAAAGATTGTCAAGTTTTGTTGAGTAAATGTGGAATGACCTAAACATTTGTACATTGTTTGAATATGAGGAAATGGCGGTGTCTTTTTTAAACCAAAACCCACAAACGTGTAACACACCAATTTCAATCCTGTATACTTTAAAAAAAAAAGAGGTTCTCACTGTAAAATCTAAACATTTATTTATTTATTTATTCATTCATTCATTCATTCATTCATTCATTCATTTATTTATTTATTTATTTAGAGACTAGGTCTTGCTATTTTTGCCTGTGGAACCGCAGGCTCACATTCCCAGGGTACCAAGGATTCAAGCAATCCCCAGCCTCAGCTTCCCAGGTAGCTGGGATTACAAGCATGTTGCCACATGCCCAGCTATACAAAGAAGTATAATTTTAATAGGTTTAATTATTCTACCAAAACATTTAAAATTGAGTAACTAGCAGCTGCACTAGCTTGAACCAGAATTAATAAAAAGTTTCATGATCTTTTTCTCATATTTTTTTATCTCAAAGTTATACAACCTTAAATACGATCTTGAAGTAAAATAGATTTTTAAAAGCCTATTTAAAAAATGTTTTCAGGCCGGGCATGGTGGCGCATGCCTGTAAGCAGTAGCCTAGGAAGCTGCAGAGGGACCAGGGATCGCGGTTCGAGTCCCGCTTGGGGCAACATAGCGAGACCTAGTCCCAAAAAAATAGCTGGGCGTGGTGGCACGTGCCTGTAATCCCAGCTACCTGAGAAGCTGAGGCTGGGGATTGCTTGAATCCATGGTACCCCGATCAACGTGAGCCTGCAGTTCCCCAGACAAAAATAGCAAGATCTAGTCTCAAAAAAAAACCAAAATAAGATAAAATAAAGCTTTCAAAGAGGGCAGCTCTCCAATGGCAGTTGACCTTTTATTAATACAAAGAAACGGCAGACCATTTGCAGCTACTCTGTATTGCTAAAATTGAGTGTTGAGCTTTCCTTTCCAGTAGCCTTAGAAATTATTTTAATGCAAGATACAGAAGAGAATTTACCTATGCTTTCCTTCTCATTTCATGAAGTGTTTTATGTTGTGACTCATTCAACAGCATTTTCTTGAATACTTTGTTACACTTTGTTAGCTATTGATTGAAACCTTTGTATGTATATGCACACACACAGTATATCAAGTTAAAAAACGCATGTAATTATGGTATACACATTTGTATAAAATGGCTTTCTTCAAAAAGTACACAATACAAATAAACATCTTGGGGAGGAAGTACATAGTTATAAAAAAGTAAATATATGGTGACAGTTCATGGGTCATGTGGTGGGAGAACTGTGGGGTATATGATGATATAAGAAAAAATATATAATCAATAAAAGAAGTAAAGATAATCTGGTAAGTAAAATAATGGAAGCATCTATATGGGTAGCATAGAGAAGAGTTATTAAATCTACTAAGGTTTGTAACATGGAAAAGTACACAGTGTTGTTCAGAATGCTTCTTAATCAAGTGATACCTGGGCTATATAGGATGAAGAAGAGTTTGCCAAATCAAATTTGAATAAAGGTCAATCAAGAGAAAGAACATTGTTAGTTGACCCAACAGTGATTGACATGAAGGAAAAGGAAGTGGAAGGTTTTCATGATTATGGCTTTGGTATTAAGTAATAATTATATGATTGGGCTCTTAAATTTGTCTTAAATCTTGATTTAAATTGTGAGGCTGTGAAACTAACAGTCTGTCTCACTGAATGAATATCATTAAAAACAGAAATAGATTTTATTTTCTTTTAACATGTGCTTTATGTAATTAATAAATGTTGTTCATTGTGAGAAAATGAAACAGTTGTGAATAAGAACTATTAAAGATCCTTGTCTTTTATTTTGACTTTCTTTTAGTAAGCAATGGCATCAACCATTCTCCTCCTACTCTGAATGGTGCCCCATCACCACCACAGAGATTCAGCAATGGTCCTGCCTCTTCCACATCATCTGCACTAACAAATCAACAGTTACCGGCCACTTGTGGGGCTCGGCAGCTTAGCAAGCTGAAACGCTTCCTCACCACTCTGCAACAGTTTGGCAATGACATTTCACCTGAGATTGGAGAAAAGGTTCGGACTCTTGTTCTCGCCCTAGTGGTAAGTATAGCATCACTATTGACAGTTACCTCGGTATGTGGCTCAGAACTGAAACCAAGGAATAAGTAGATATTTCTACTCAAACTATAGCTAGATACTACTTGCATATTCTACAAACTATAGTAGTTTCATGTAACTTGTATAAAACATTAAGTTGTAGATTTTTGTTACAGATAATCATGTTCAGCAAAGAAACAAAATCTGTAATGATTACCTTCTTGTCTTAAGGTGTTGATTTAATTCTAATAAGCAGCTTTCAATTTATCTTAAAACTGGATTTCACTGGGCTCACTTAGGCTCATCCATGTTAATTCAGGATTTGGCTTGCTTAATATATTTAGTACCTGGTGCCTTGTTTCCTAACCAGAGAGAAAAGAGAAGTAATGAGTTTAATTTTCAATTTAATAACATAAAATTAGTAGTTTCATGGTCTAAATAAAACTATCTAAAGGATTATATCCTTAGTTCCTTGTGCAAATAGTTTCTTTAGAATTTTCAAAATACCCATAATTTTTCTTTCTATATTCAGTTTAGTGAACTGTGGTTTAATGGAGTGTTTTTCCCACATTGACAGCTAAAATACTCTTAGTGTTTAAGTCAAGTGCTGTCAGTTCCCAATGTTTATAAATAGAGTTCTTTAAGATTCACCTCCAGTAAAAGCACCCAGTGCTCTTACATTTTAGCCTCTATATGTGATTTTTTAAAAAGATGACTTAACCATTATCCTCTACAGAATGTGCAGTATGATTTTCTAAAGACTGATTGATCTGGGATATAACAACAGATTAAATGAAAAAGCAGGTAAAAAAAATTCATTTGTATATTAAGCGAACTATTAAAGAGATTTGTAAAACTAACACAATGCCACTCTCCTTACTACATTTTAAAGAACATTTTCACAAAGAAAGAATGTTAACATATAACTGGTTATTTTGAAATAGATTAATAATGAATATTGTTTAAGCCTCAGTTTTCATTTCTGATGTGACTATCTCTACATGTAATCCGTATAAATTAAAGGGATCATGAAACTAAAGAGTTTAGGTACTGCTGCCTTAAAATAATGTTAGTCTAATATGGAAGAAACAAATCTTATATAAGATAAAATGCTATAAATGAGCTTTTCATATTTGACATTTAATTCCTATTGTTTAGCTAAGATTATTCTTTTTTTGTTGTTATATAATATTTTATTGTAGGAGTATTCCATAATTACACTTTCTGCTCTTGAGGGACATTTGAGTTGTTAGCATTCTGAGGCAGTGTGATGGCTCCTCTGTACTACCCCATTATTTTGAAATTTGCTAGAAGAGTTCATAGAACATAGCATATGGTTGTGCTCACAGCTAAGAGTCGTTACGGAGGCATGATAAAGATACACAGCTGGATGCCAAAAGAGAAATATAGTGAGAAACTGGAGAAATCTATATGTAGACTTTTCTTACCTTTTTCCTTCCTCATCATACAGAGTATACTCTTTCCCCAGCAATGAAAATGCAGGTACATGTGTGCAGTGTTAATACCCAGAGAATCCTGTTATAGACTCAATGTCCGAGATTACTCTAAGTACATAGGCACACATACCAAAACTCCCCACTCCCAGAAGGAAAGCTAGTGTATAGCATTAGCTATTTTGTCTGCAAAAATAGTTTAGGCACTGTGAGCTACCCTTACCACCAAGGGAAGTGCTTTTTATTTTATTGGGGGGGGAAGTACTCTTGGTTTTATTTTTAGATTACAGTGGAAAAATGTTACTAGTAAACTCTAGACTAATAAAATTAATCTTAGAATATCAAATGAATTTCAAAGTAAAACAGACATCAGATTTTTATGCCAATTCTAGGAGCAAATCTATATAGATTTTCTGCTTAAAGATGATTTAAGTAGTTAAAGAAAAAAAATGACAGAATCAGAAGCTCATTTTCAAAATGAAAAAGGATGAATCCTTTACTTGTGAAAGTTTATGTAGTCATAGCCAGTCATCTCTTTTAAGTGACCATGCTTAGGTTAACTTTCCCCTCAGTTTTTATTACTGTACTATCATTAAGAGTAACAAAATGTACATAACATAAAGTATACCATCTTAATTATGTTTACATAGTGTTAAGTACATTCATTCTTATGCAACCATTACCACAGTCCATCTCCAGCACTCTCATAATCTTGCAAAACTGAAACTCTGCCATAAACATCTCCCTTTTCCTTCCTCCCCCCACCTCTTATCTACCACCATTCCAACTGACTAAGTACCTCATATAAATGGGTCTTCTTGTGGCTTGCATATCTGACTCCTCAACTTTCATAATGTAGCATGTGTCAGATTTTCTGCCTCTTCAGGTTGAATGATACTCTGTATTTATGTATTACATTTTGCTTATCTGTTCATTCATTGGTAGATACGTGGGTTGCCAAAAAAACCTTTTGCCATTTTTTGCTGTTCTTTAGGCAAGAACCCAATGAGCGCTTATATAACACTTTTAGAAGTGACCATCATCCAACTGTAGCCAAACAACTCAAAAAATTAAAAAAATGGGCACCCTTTCTCTGCTCACCAGAGGCCTAGTGTGGAACCTGAACTCTTACACACAGCAGCAATGAATCTCTTCTCTCCTTTCCAAGTCCATAGAGTTTGAGTGTGGAACCACCTGACAGTATCAAGGATTCCTCTCTTTACAATAGCACAGTGTCAGAGGGAGCTATCAGGGGAAAGGGTAAGATCTTGAGTCCTACAAGAAAGAGCCAGAAATGTCTATGATGTAGAAGAAAATCGCTTTTCATACAAAGAACAGAATCATGTCAGTGGAAATGGAAAAAGATATCAACTAAACTGACTCAGATATTGGGATGACCTGACAGAAGTTTGGTTTTTTTTTACTAACCTTCCCATGACCTGACAATTTTAAAGCAGCCATTATAAAAATGTGTCAGTGAGTAATAGAAAAATACAAAGTCTCAGCAAAGAAATAGAAGACATAGGGAACTAAGTGAGAATGTTAGAATTGAAAAATATACTAAATCTTTTATTCTTTTTAAATAATAATGAAATTTGATCAGGAATGGTGGCACATTCCTGTAAGTGGGAACCTAGGAAGCCGTGGCCAGGGCCAGGGATCAAGGTTTGAGTTCCACCGGGGCACATAGTGAGACTTAGTCCCAAAAATAGCTGGGTATGGTGGCGTGCACCTGTAATCCCAGCTACCTGAGAATCTGAGGCTGGGGATTGCTTGAGTCCATGGTACCCTGGGCAACATGAGCCTGTGTTTCCACGGGCAAAAATAGCGGGACCTAGTCTCAATAAAAAAGAAAGAAATTTAAAACTCATGATAGACTACCAAGATTTTAGGAGGACATTGTCAAGCTTAAAACTTGACCTACTAGCCGGATACGGTGACTCATGCCTGTAAGCTTCAGCCTATGAAGTGGCTGGGGCTAGGGATCGCAATTCAAGTCTGTCTTGGGGCAACACAGCGAGACCCAGCCCCAAAAAATAGCTGGGTGTGGTGGCACATGCCTGTAATCCCAGCTACCTGGGAAGCTGAGGCTGGGGATCACTTAAGTCTATGGTACCCCGGGCAACATGAGCCTGCGGTTGTAAAAATAGCAAGACCTAGTCTCCAAAAAAAAAAAAGAAAGTTGAACTACCTCTTTTTTTTTTTCAGAATTCAACAGTAACAATTGAAGAATTCCATTGTAAGCTCCAAGAGGCTACCAATTTTCCCCTTCGTCCTTTTGTGATTCCATTCCTCAAGGTAATTTTTATGAGTAACTTTATCTTTAAATGTACTTTAATGTTTCCTTAGGATCTGCTACCTGGCCCTATTTTGTCATCTCAGGACAGGATACCACATTTTTTATATCTTTTAACATGAATTGGTAGAGAAATGTGAGAACAAGCTGTAAATAAGCTTGATGTGATGAGAATCACAAAAACTTTGAGTTGCGGTTTGTGTTGCAGACACTGCCAGTAACTCATAGAAGCAGCAGGTGGAAGAGGGACACAGGAGGTGAATGGGTAAGAAGGTGTGGGGCTAGCATAGAGGCAGGGCACTTGTCAGAGGAAATCTCTACATCTTTATGATGCCACCAGAGGGTGAAGAATGTGTGTTATATCTTAGAGGAAACTTTGCTGTTTAGAAATACCCTAAGGACATGGGAACCAGTGAGAAGGTGATATTTGTGTCTCCCTAACCCCCCGTAATTACCTCTGAAATTACTGTTCCCTGGAAAATAACTTTTAGGGGCCCTGTTCAGTATTGTACTTAATCAGAGATAGTGTTAGATTTATATGAAGTATTTCCTCTCTAAAAATTTTTAATTTGATATAATTGCATGTATACAGAAAAGTTGAAAAGCAATACAATAAAATATCTATGTATCTTTTACTCAGATTTTTCATGTAAACATTTCACCCCATCTGCATTAATATTCTCTGTCTTTTTGCCTCAAAAATATATAAGATTAAGATGTAGGCAAGCTACATCTGAATACTTGAGTATAATTATCTAATCAAGAAAAGAACATTTATACAACCCCATTATTTATAGAACTTTTTCATGTCCCACTAGTGTCCCTTACAGCAGTAGAAAAAGTGGTAGTGGTTTTTTGTTTGTTTTTTTTGGTTTTTTTGGTCCTAAACTAGTATAGGGTAATGTCTTGTAATTTCATGTCATGTCTTTTTTAGCTTACTTTAATCAGGAACAGCTTCACAGCCTTTTATGATCATAACATGTTGTGAGGAATGTGAGATAGTTATTTTACAGGCTTCCTCGGTTTGTGTTTTTCTGGTATTTTCCATGATCAGAATCAGTTTGTGCATTTTAGGCAGTGATGGCAGGCAAGTGGTATCATTATATGCTGTCAAGAGATGTAGATACTAACTTGTGTCTTCTCATTGGTGATATTGACTAATCTCTTGGTAAATGTGACCATACTGCCACTGTAAAGCTACCACTTTTTCCCATTAAACTATATCATACAGGTAAAAAGGGAACTTGTCAAGTATCCTAGTTAACTTTTTTTTTTTTGAGACTAGGTCTCGCTGTTTTTCCTGGGGAACCGCAGGCTCACATTACCCAGGGTACCACGGACTCAAGCGATCCCCAGCCTCAGCTTCCCAGGTAGCTGGGAGTACAGGCATGTACCACCACGCCCAGCTATTTTTTTGGAACTAGGTCTCGCTACATTGCCTGAAGCAGGACTCAGACCGCGATCCCTGGTCCCCGCCGTGACTTCCTAGGCTGCTGCTTACAGGCATGCGCCACCCACCATGGCATCTTAGTTAACTCATTTTTAATGGGGGGATTAAAAATGTGTAAGGTTTTATAGCAGGTTAGAGTGTAAGGTTTTATAGCAGGTTAGAGGAGAATCTAAAGAATAGGTATATTTAAGATTATTGATAAATTTATTATGAGTAAACAGAAGTAAAATTGACCTGCTTACTTTGGACAAGGAAAATCAAATCAAACCTCAATTGGGCATAATTTTATGCATGTCCAGAGATAATTATTTTGCATTTCTATTAGTCAGATATAACTTACAGAATTATAAAATAATTCAAAGGGAATGAAAGCCTAGAGTCAGATACCAGTGTGCTGTAGATCAAGCAATTTGCAAAACTGACCCAAGCCAGCCTTTCACATGTTTTTGTAGAGTCCTGGAAAATGCTAAAGTCATTGCTAAAAAGAATGTTATTTACACTCTTTGTGAACATTTGCAGTCAGTTTGGCAATGGAGAACATATAACTTTGAGCCCCAATTAAGCTAAATGTTACCTTTAACTTCTCCTCCCCTATAATGCCACTCTTTTTATTAATAGCTGACATATTCTGCTGCATGAATGAAGGATTGAATGAATGAATGAATGAATGAATGAATGAATGAATGAATGAATGAATGAATGAATGAGAAAAGTACTCAATTGTTTTTGCAGTTAACTTTTGTCAGTACTGTATTTGTGGAAATATGTTTTCTCTTTTGCATGAGTACTCAGTTTTGCCTCTTGACTCACAAAGCCTAAAATAGTTGGTCAAATAAATATGCCCCTTTTACCACCTTTTACTTCATTTCCTAGGACAATGTAATAGCTTTAAAAAGGTGGATCATCTTACTGAAGTGCTAGTACCAGATTTTGGGGAAAACTTTTAAAATAGACATACAGGAGAATGCCTGGGTCTCAGGCACGTGGCCTGTGCAATCGCTCTGTGCTGATAGCATTAATGCCTCAACTGCTCATAGCAGTCTGGCCCCTTTTTCAGCCCCAAACAGCTGTGCTACTTCTATCTTGGTCTCTTTTCTGTGTATCAGAACCATTAGACAGTTATTTCCCCTAAGATTCTGGAAGTCAGGAAATATTATGATATTTGTGTTAAGAGGAAATATTTCACTTTTTAAAAATTTCCTCAGAGAGTGCATAGCACAAATATAAAGATCTGACATGGTGTTGTTTTTTTTTTTTTCCCCCACTAAGCTTTTACAGTTGCAACAAGATTGAGGTTATAAACAGACTTTAAAAGTGTTTTATACCATCAAATTCCCTATTCTTAACACTGTTATTTTGGAAAACAGCATGAGGTGGGTTGTTATGGCAGCTTTTTGGCTAGCATTTGGGTTTTGTCAATTTATTTCTGCTTTAAAACAGTCACTAATTATGGTGCCTGCTAAATTAACCCTTGGTGAAAGGATGACTTCTTGCATGTATTGAAATCTCACTTGCTCATCTGTTTTCCTTGAGATAAAGGCTTCTATTATGACCTCAGTCTGATTTCTTTTCAAATTTGGGGAGAAAAACAAATTCTTATTAAAGGAAATATGGGGAAAGTATATATTATATATGAAGGAGTTGAATTTAAAATTGTGTTGGAGGCCGGACATGGTGGCACATGCCTGTAAGCGACAGCTTATGGAGTCGTGGCAGGGGTCTGGGGGTTGTGGTTAGAATCTTGTCTGGGGCAACACAGCGAGACCTAGTCACAAAAAATAATTGGGTATGGTGGCACATGCCTGTAATCCTAGCTACCTGGGAAACTGAGGCTGGGGATTGCTTGAGTCCGTGGTACCCTGGGCCTGCGGTTCCAAGGGCAAAAATAGCAAGACCTAGTCTCAAAAAAAAAAAGATAAAATAAAAAAATAGAATTGTGTTGGATTTTATATAATGTGTGTCCTGTAAGGGTCTTCTAAGTTTGAGAAGGAAAAATAATCACTACATAATTAATTTGTCTTTTGCAAAATAAGGGAATATATCCAACTGGGATGCAGTGTGGCACCTGAGTTAGGGCAATGTTTGTGTATAACCTCACAGCCTAATCAGTATCTTACTGTCTTCTCTTCCAT
This sequence comes from Uropsilus gracilis, assembly GCA_004024945.1. Lineage (NCBI taxonomy): Eukaryota > Metazoa > Chordata > Mammalia > Eulipotyphla > Talpidae > Uropsilus > Uropsilus gracilis. Next base: position 10,555 of record PVHY01014371.1, read on the forward strand.
CAAATCCAATACTTCTTTCAAAACTCCGTTTCCAGTCAAGCCGTAATAACCATTTCAAGAATGTCATGGCATTTCGCGTAGTGAACATGAGAAAGATTGAGCAGTGCTGTTAGATTCAGCAGTTATATTACTACTATGTTCAAGAAACCTTTACTGAGTTTTGTCTCTGTAGTAGACCACAGAAGTAAATAAAGCATCGTTTCTTCCTCTTATAAGTTATTAGTAATTCAGACTGAATATAGGAGATGCAATGTTATTCATAGAGAGGCATATGAAGATCAGATTACAAGAAGAGAATTGTTACCTGTGTCATGAGGTTTATGAAAGCCATTTGAGGCGCTAAACCCTGTCAGGTAAGCCCAACATCAAAGAATCTGTTTCCAGAGCCTGCTTCTTTTTCTTCCAAGGCCAACCTACCCCTGCTGCAGCGAGAACTGCTGCACTGTGCTCGTGCCGCCAAGCAGACCCCTTCCCAGTACCTGGCGCAGCATGAGCACCTTCTGCTCAACACAAGTATTGCTTCACCTGCCGACTCTTCGGAGCTTCTCATGGAAGTGCATGGAAATGGCAAGAGGCCCAGTCCAGAGAGGTGAGCAGAGAAGAGCTTTGTTGTCCTGGCTTCTCTGGAACCACCCTGAGCTGCTTATTAACTTGTAAAAGAAAAGATTTTTATTTCTGTGCTTATAGATACAGATTTTTATTTCTGTGTTTATGGTCTCATAATTTGCTTGGCACAACATCAGGCAACAGACTGAATCTAAAATCTATAGCAGAAGCTCCTAGACATGATCATTTTTCAACACTATGGACACCTGGTGAGAAATTGCTCTAGAGGGTTATATTGGGCCCATTGCTCCAGAACCATTAGAAATGCAATAGGCATAAGGTGTTTTTTATGGCTTGTTAATCTTGTAAAAACAACTAATTATTGATAGTTATTGCTAAAACACCTTTACCAAGAGGTTTCAAATTGTAGTAATTCCCTCCGAAAATTTCAGTATGAATAGCTACCACAGTATTCTATGGTTTGTCAAAGAAGCAATATTTTAGCAGTGGAAAATCTGTCACAATTAAAGCTAAGGACTGAAAACCTTAACAGTTCTCACATGCATTAATTGTGTAAGTTTTTTTCACCCATGCAGAGAATTGTTTCATATAACTGACCTCCAGAATAATGAATTTGACCTCAAGACATTCCTAAATATACTTGCACCGTTAGCCCTCCATATTCCTATCACATTAGAAAGTATGTCCACTCTCAGTCTTTCCTTTGCTTCATAAGGTTTAAATATTATTGTCTGCTTGTGGATGGATGATTTGACTTTTCCATTTATAGTGGAATAAGCCAACTATTTCCCTTACTCAGCTGACCTCCAAAGACTCAGTACATGCCTCATGTCTTCTCTTAGAGTCTTCCTGTTTGTGAATGTACATAGCACAGAGTAGGCATTCAGAAAATGTTTGCTTGAATATTTGTTGAAATATTCAAATATGTTCTGGTTTTCCTGCAGGAGGGAAGAGAGCAGTTTTGAAAGAGATACAATTCCTCCTGAGCCCCCAGCCAAGAGAGTGTGTACCATCAGCCCTGCTCCCCGGCATAGTCCTGCCCTCACTGTACCACTCATGAATCCTGGGGGCCAGTTCCACCCTACTCCTCCACCTCTTCAACACTACACCCTAGAAGATATTGCAACTTCCCATCTGTATCGTGAACCCAGCAAGATGCTAGAACATCGAGAAGTTCGTGATAGACACCACAATCTTAGTAAGTGACCTAAGCTGCATGACAATGGCTTAAGTTCAGAACTTAAGATTGAGTCTTGGGTTCCTGTCTCACTCAGAGATAAAAGATTTTCCCCGTTGATAAGGTAAAACAGTATTATACATAATAAATACTAGAATTATAATTGATCTCAGCTGACCTCACTTTGTAGTTTCTTGCTGTAATCTAACTAGCATTAGATAAATTTTAGGAAATATTTTAGAATCAAGGGGTAATCACATATTCTCAAATGTTCAGGAAAAAGTAGACAATGATAAAGCAAATGAGGTAAAACTAACATTTGGAAGATATGAGTAATGTGTATATGAGAATTTTTTAGACATCCTTGTGATTTTTCTGAAACTGGATTTATTTCAGAATAGAATATTTTTTTTTAATTCGGAAAGATGTGCAATATATATGGTTATGCTATTAAAGTATGTGGGTGTTTTAGGTCAGGAGGTAAAATGTGTGTGATACTATACAAGTTGCTTAGACTCTCTGTACTTCAGATTATTTCTAAAATGGAGCTGCTACCACCATCATTGTCACATTTGGGATATCTGGTATATAATCCTAAGTAACTAAGAAATTTAGGAAGAAATCAAAATTCCCTATTAAACCTCACCCAAGATCAACTTTGGATAGCTCTCTTTGTCATGGGCTCATACTACTTGACTAGAAGGACCTTTGAAATTCAGCCGCTGAGCATATGTAGAGCAGGATCCCATGGGGCTACTCGCTTCCAGGTTTTCCTCAAACCGCATTCCCACTTCCGGATAGCTTGTTGAGTAAAATACAGTAATGCATTTATCTTCCTATGGCAATCTGACTTATGGTCACTAGAGCTTTCAGCCATTTAGGCCATAAAAGGGCCCTGGCTCCATACAGTGATACCTGAATGGTGAGGGCTACGACAACAGTGGTTCTCAATTGCTACAATTCACTGTGTCTTAGGTGCCACTGCAATTGTGCTCCACTTGCATTACCTCATTTCATTCTCACAGCAGACCCAGTGAGTTGTCATCCCTTTTTCACATACAAGAGATGAGGGAACTGTGACCACAAACCCCATAGCAGCGAAGTGGCAGAGGCAAGATTTAGCCTTAGCTGTCTGGATGCATCGCCACTGTGACACCCCCCTTAGAAGCTATTCTGTGTAATCTAGGCCTTAGTCCCTCAGTGTATCTTTTTATCTGTTAATCGTAGACTTGCCATTGTTTTCTTCTGTAGTCGTATACTTATTTTTGCCAGCTTTATCTGAATTTCTGAGAGAGAAGTATACTAAAACTATTTTTGTCAGATTTTCCTAACAATTTTAAAATTTTAGTCCTAACATGATGATTTCTAGGTTTAGTTATTTGTCTTTCGGGGTGGTTATGGATTCCTTACTTTTCCCCAGTCCTCATTAAAAAAAACAAACCAACCACCCTATGCCCTGTGTTCTTATCAAGCCTTTCATTCATTCCTCTACCCCCTCTAAATAAATATAATCCCCTCTATTCTCCAAAATGAAATTATGGATACTGTAGTCCATCTGAAATCCTAAGTTTAGGATCAATATGCTAAACAGCTAAAATACTTTATAATAATATAATAATAAGGTTTTTAGTGTTCAAGCATGATTACACTAAAAGATATAATGAAACAGGCAGTTGCTGGTACATATAAAATCATGATTATAACACCAGTTAGGGGAATGGGGATAAAAATATATAACACCAGTTCAGAAGGTAGCAAGTTTTATATTAATAATTTAAGTACAGGCCGGGCATGGTGGCTCATGCTTGTAAGCTTCAGCCTATGAAGCGGCCGGGGCTAGGGATCACGGTTCAAGTCCCGCCTGGGGCCCGTAGCGAGACCTAGTTCCAAAAAAAAATAGCTGGGCGTGGTGGTGCACGCCTGTAATCCCAGCTACCTGGGAAGCTGAGGCTGGGGATTGCTTGAGTCTGTGGTACCCCGGGCACGAGAGCCTGCGGTTCCACGGGCAAAAATAGCAAGACCTAGTCTCAAAAATAAATAAATAAATAAATAAATAAATAAATAATAATTTAAGTACTATGAGCAGTATTTTCATATGTGACATGAATTTCCAAAGTCATAGACAGCTCTTAATTCTCATTGACAGTTGTTGCATCCCTGCAAATATCAGTATATGTTTTTTTTTCATGATTTATTTGTAACAGTTTTTTAAAATACATACTGAATTGTGATCCTTTGTTGTGGTTCCAACATGCCATTGTGGATCTTTGCCTTAGTAGGGTGCTCATAATTGGTATTGAATATACATGTTTTTACTTGGTAGAATTCTGTTCTACTGTATTTTCCTCTCTAATCTCCAATATTTAATAGGTCTAAATGGAGGTTATCAAGATGAGTTGGTAGACCACCGTTTGACAGAAAGAGAATGGGCTGATGAATGGAAACATCTTGATCATGTAAGAATCTTATGTATAATTTCCTAACTCTTTTTTACTTTTAATTCTTAATGTTACCAATAGTAATGGCGTATATACACTTGAAATAAACAGAGCTAGTGCTATAACACCTTTTCAATAAAAACTGGTTTATCTGCTACTCCTCCAGTCAGAAAACTAAGAGCCACTCCCAAATCTTTGCTTCTCTCAAGCAAAATCATGTAGTGTAACAATTATAAATGTAGGTTTGTGAGTTCAGATACTACTTTCTCTGCCTTTTTCTGATAGGCAACTTGCTTCACCTTTTTTAGCCTTAATTTTTCCTATCTTACCTAAAAAGAAGAATCATGTATTATTTAAATACACAAGAGGGGCATATAATAATAAAGTGAAGTGCTTATCATTTAAAACATATATACGAAGTGTTAAATAAATGGAACTTCTTCAAATACAAATGAGAATTAATATACTAGTACAGAATAAAAACCAAGTTCTTTCCCATCAGAATAGTTTTCCTTCAAACTAAAAAGGAAAGAGGTTGTAGTATCTGTGTGATGTTTCCATGCAGTAGTTTTTCCTTCTTGGGAGATGTTGTCCTAGGGCAATATTTCTTTGATTATATTCATATATAAACTCCAGCTTCATTGGATGACTTGGTGTATTTAGATAAAAAATGTGATTTTCATCTACTATTTGAAGAACCATATTAATATGAGACTCTGACAGCTTCAGCCTCATAGAATCTAAAATGTATTATTTTGAAATTTAAAAATATATTAATAAATTATGTAAACTGGGCATGGTGGTGCGTGCCTTTAAGCACAGCCTATGGAGCGTGGCTGGGACTGGGAATTGCTTGAGTCTGTGGGTTCGAGACCTGCCCGGGGCAACATAGTGAGACCTAGTCCCAAAAAATAGCTGGGCATGGTGGCACACGCCCATAATCCCAGCTACCTGGGAGGCTGAGGCCGGGGATTGCTTGAGTCTGTGGTGCCCTGGGCAATGTGAGCCTGCAGTTCCCCAGGCAAAAATAGCGAGATCTAGTCTCAATAAATAAATAAGTAAGTAAATAAATAAAGTATGTATGTGTGTATATTTTAAAAGAAACAGTATGAGGGCTTTCAAATATAAACTTGATATTACTAAACCTATGAAATACTTGAACCTTCATTCTTCATATTTTGTTCACCTGTCTTTGATGTTCCATGTTGATTGCTTTTGAATGTTCTTGTCTTCTACTCTGCCTGGCTTCCTGTCTGACTCAGGCCCTGAATTGCATTATGGAAATGGTAGAGAAGACAAGACGTTCTATGGCAGTCCTGCGACGCTGTCAGGAATCGGATCGTGAAGAACTTAACTACTGGAAAAGACGCTATAATGAAAACACAGACATGAGGAAAGCTGGGAGTGAGTTGGTATCCCGGCAGCACAGTCCTGGGAATGCAGATTCTCTCACTAATGGTAAGGGGAGCCTCTCGTCTAAGATGACAAAGAAAGCTTTTTAATTTTGCTTTAAAGGAAGATGTTGTCTAATAGTGACCAATCCTGTAGAATCCTGTAGAATAAGTGAGAAAATATTCCAAGTACTTCATACCTGACATGTTTAAGAAATATTAATTCTTCCTCATGGAAAATTAGAATATTTATGATTTTATTGTTTCTAACGCCTCGGTACCTTAGATGGTGATCAGAGTGTGTTTGGCTGTTCTGTTCAGTCTGACTGAATATACTAGATACATGGATATCACATTTATTCCTCACAAAAGCCCTGACAAAAGCCCTGAAAGTGTTTATCTCACCTTCCCTCCTCCATTCCCCACTCCCTATCCAGAAAAATACCATTTGTCAACACCAGCACAAGCCACCAAGTGATCCTACAAAATGTTTACCTTTTGTCCCATCTTACCTCTTCCCAGCTTTTAAGCAACAGAGATATGAGAAACTGCTCTCTCAATCCAGGTACACCCAAAGGACCACAGTTTTTCCCGAAAATACATTCTGTCACATTACCTAATAACTGATAATCTTCCCTATTCAAAACTTCCCTTTGAATAAGAGACCATTTGTGATCAGGCTCTCTCCCATCTACTTTTAAGTTCCCTGTTTTCTCCAGAGAAAACAACTATCTCCTTAGGACAGACTTAGCACTTTCCACAAAAGACAGCTATTAGTCTCAAAATGACTACCAAAGAAATTGAAACCAGGACATTGGTAACTAAGAGGTCTTTTTCCAGGGCCGGGCACAGTGGCTCGTGCCTGTAAGCTTCAGCCTATGAAGCGGCAGGGGCTAGGAATCGCGGTTAGAGTCCCGCCTGGGGCCCATAGCGAGACCTAGTTCCAAAAAATAGTTGGGCGTGGTCCAGGCGCACGCCTGTAATCCCAACTACCTGGGAAGCTGAGGCCAGGGATTGCTTGAGTCTGTGGTACCCCGGGCAACGAGAGCCTGCGGTTCCACGGGCAAAAACAGCAAGACCTAGTCTCAAAAAAAAAAAAGAGATCTTTTTCCCCTACTCTGCCCACAGAGGAGATTGTTAAGCTGACCATAGATTAGCATCATTGTGTAGGATATCTAACATAACAAGACTTCAAGGGATATTTACAGTTGTAATCTGTTTCCTTTCATAAAGACTTCAAAGCTAATCCTCAGGTGTCATATAAAATCTAAACCCTCACAAATATTTCCTATAACAAATTGTGGAAATTAACCCCAGATTCACCGTCCTAATCACAAACCTTCTGTTGATGCATCTGCCTGTGTGCAAGTAGGATGGGATAGAGTGCAGTAAACTGTATTCATAAGTTTGCTCTACTCTAGCCAAAACTTAGGTCTTGCTGGTGTTTTTCAAACAATATTTTGCACAAGTTAACCTTTGTTCGTCTTTTTTCACCCTTTTTTTTAAGGGTTTAGCTTAAAGTGACTCTATGTTACAGTTTTCCTGGGACAGCGACTTTATGCCTGCTATCCTGTCATAATTACTATGAGAGCATCTTCTTCACGCTCAAAAATGAGAACAATTAGGGTGGTAAATTATATTGTTCTATGTTTCACTCTGTTCGTCATGAATGGTGACTCACTGTTCATGAATCTCAGCATTTTCTTACCTCAATTTTCTCTGGGCACTGTGAACCTATCTACTTTAAATGGTATCTTTTAGTATCTTTATGAACATTATATAGTTGTTTTTTAATTTTTAAAATACATGTTTGTTATAGTACAGAAAGAAAGTGTAATTTCTATCCCAAACTAGCATGCTGCTCAAAACCACTCCAAAAACTATTTGTTCCTGATCTGTGATGACAGAAGAGTCTTGCCCCTGCAGAGTCCACTAAACTTAGCTTAAAGACATAATTGTTTTGTGTTCTGGTGTGAGTTCCATATCACCTCATGAACCAACAACAGTTTGCAGACTTGTGCTTTAACTAGAACCACCATATACTGGCAGTATTCTTGGGCATAGCATACAGCATGTTTACCCTGACTTTTAAATAAGTGTTTCAAAATGTTTGGGGTTATGTAGAAATTCATAGTGGATTGTTATTTAAATATTTGAATATGTTGATGATTTGGAGAAAATTTGGCAAGTAATTAGATGGCAGTATTATTTTTCCCATCTAAAATAATGAGATACAGGTTCCCTCCATCTAAAGATGTATCACTCACAATATTTTCAGGAACAGTTTTGTTCAGACAATAAAGGATGAATCTTGCTATTTTATTTCAGAATGCATAAATAAGGGCAAAAAATATGGAAAAATAAAATTACTATCATTTGGGAGAATAGATCCTCTGAGAGTTTGGGCTGGAAGATATAGATGATGTTGACTGCAGACTGAGCTCCATTTTTTCAGCTGTTCTTTGGACAAGATTGTGAATCTGGATGGTACCATTTAAACGTGTAGCTTATAACTACTTCTGGGAATTTGGGGTTGCTGAAACTTATCTCTTTCTTGAGCTGGAGGCTTATGGCTGTTCACTTTATATGATTTTTCATTAAATTATTTTCAGTAAATGTATAAAATTCTTGTGACCTTGTTCATCAGGTGATATTTTGCAATTTTAAAGTTTAAAATTAAAAGGAAAGAACTGATTGAGCTATCAGTTTCTCCTGGAGATTAGGGCTCAGGGACTAGCCATCTGAACATATTTTATTATTGACTCCAATAACCAGGCAAGTTTGGGGAAGCTGCTGTAATTAAGCCCACAATTGATAAGCCCTATACATAGCCATGGAGCTTTCAAGAATCTTTTTTGAGACCTGCATTTGCAGTCTGGAGTAGTCAAATTCTAGAAGTAAGCCTTTAATATTAAAGGTAGAAACTTCAAAATATTTCAGAGAGAGAAAAGATAGAATGGTTATTGAGACATTCCCTCTCCCCACTACCACCCCCCCAAAAAAAAAAGCCTATGCAGATATGCCTAGCTCTAGTTAATGCTCAATAAAATACTCAGAAATTAATGAATAAATTAAAATATTTTTCTTTCCAAAAAAAAAAAAAAACAAACAAAAACTGGGAGTGGAGTGACAGTGTACCCAAGGGAACAATAGCTGTACAAAGATGACCAGTGTTATAAGAAAATAAAATTTTAAAATACTTAAAAAAAAAAATCCTACCCAGAGCTAAACGCATAGTCCAACTTGAACCAGTCTATCAAGAAAACCTTAAACCAGGCCGGGCACGGCGGTGCATGCCTTTAACCGCAGCCTACGAAGTGCGAGGCCGAGGCTAGAAATCACTTGAGACCTGCCCAGAGGTCCAAGATCCTCCTGGGACAACACAGCAAGACATAGTCTCAAAAAATAGCTGGGCATGGTGGTGCGCGCCTGTAATCCTAGCTACCTGGGATGCTGAAGCTGGGGATCGCTTAAGTCCATGGTACCCCAGGCAACTCAAGCCTGCGGCTCTCCTGTGGTTCTCCAGCAACAAAGCAGACCTAGTCTGAAAGAAAGGGGAAAGGGGAGGGAACCTTCAACCATCCTGGCACTCATCCTTGAATACCTCTTCATCGTTTTTCTCCTAAGAAAGAGAGCATTTCCCTACATAACCACAATTCCATTCACCCCCATTTGTGACCCATTTACTTGGACTATTTGTCTGATCTTTGATGATAATATCCTTGAGACTCTAGTTTGCTTAGTGAGCCAGCTAAAAATCCTGACTTCTGTCTCTGGGTTAGATATATAGAACAATTACTCTGACTTCTGGAAATGCCACTAAAATATCCCTATTTCCAGGTATGTCTGAAGTAAATGGAGATCAGTTCCTTTAGGGTAAAGTGCATCTCCCCTTCTAATATGTCAGAGAAATAAATGCTGAGGACTGGGCAGGGTTCAAAGGACATGACCAAGGGTATAGTGATGACTGAAGTAAAGTGGCTTTTCCTTGTTTGGCTAAGGCTTCTCCTTGTACGCATTAGGAAACAGTATTTCTGCTGTCATTTAACAGCAGCATAGCTGCATAATCATTGGTTTTCTTAATAGTTTCCCTTATTTGACACTAATTCACTGTCTTCTCCTTAGCTTAAATTACTTTTGCTCTTCTGTCTCTAGATTTTCCCTAAATTGTATGAATCTCATACTTGAGTTTCTAAGTTTCTGACAAACAGTCACATCAATCAAGCACCTTACTTGTGAAGAGACAGACTATGTTCATTGGCCACGGTGATAGCACTTCCTGCAGAACCAAGTTTCACACAAGACTATAAAAACTGTGTGGCTTCCCTTTCAGTGATGAAAATGTTCTGAAACTAAGTAATGAGCATGGGTGTACAGCATTATTATGCTAATGTCATGAGTTATATATTTTTAAATGGTAAAGTCCATATATACATGATTCTATGTGTATATGACTTAAAAAAATTAAAAACAAAACTCATTATCTCCTTATAGCTTGAGGTAGAGGGATACAGAGGTAGGCACTTTGTGCTCATTGTTCTAGAAAGGAGAGATCCCTCCCTATCCAAGACCAGTTAACAACTGGTTCCCAGGCATTCTTATAAGGACTAACCATTTTAGAATGCCATTCTGGGACATATTTCATGCCAGACTGGCCTTGCCTGCCATACTGACTATTCACCTGATTGCTCTTTGCACCAGGGGTTAGCGAGTATTTGAAGCATAAAATCCTCTTTTCAGATTAACCTCAACAAAGCATTGGGAAGTGAGAATATCTGCTGGCATCAACTAGTTTGGAAAAAGGAAAGACCTCCAATTGCCTAGTTTTCATACCTTTTTTTTTTAAAGAGACTAGGTCTTGTTATATTGCCCAGGGTTGTCTCGAAACCATGGACTCAAGTGATCCCTAGCCTCAGCCTCCCAGGTAGCTGGGATTACAGGCATGCACCACCATGCCCAGCTTAGTTTTCATACTTTTTAAAGTAATAAAACCATTATAAAATTTATCTTTTAATCACAATAGACATATATGATACTACCCTCTACCTTATTCCCTCTTTGGAGTACATTTGAAAGGCAGTGTTCCAGATCAGAGTATTCTCTTGCCCTTTCATTTAATCAAACCTCCTAAGTCACAGTAAGGATTCAGAGTTGCCAAGAACCAAAAAACCTATCTATCCCTGACATATCTACAGAGTAGTTGTCTGAGACTTTTACATTGTGAGGACAGTTAAACTGCATATAAATATGCACAAAAATATATATCTATGATTATGTTTCTATTTTAGGGAGTATCTTGAAAAGACATATCTGCATAGTAGGAAAAGTAAAGACATACAGATAAGTCCAAAAAAAATGAAGATTGTTTTCAATCTTGCTACTTTGAAATATTGTTAATATTTGAAAGGTGTGTATTAAAACTGAAATTTAAGTGTATTGGTTATTAATCTAGTTTATTTCTTACCAGAATACTTTTTTGCACTAAATATATCTTTAAAACTTTTACTGGTAAATGAGAGGACTGATAAATTTTTTGTAACAATAAAACTCATCAGTTATAAATGATGTCCCTGTTAGAAGATGTCTGTGTTGATGTCCCTATACTATTTTTCTCTCTTCTGTAGAGTCTCAGCGTGAATTCAGCAGCAGACCAGGAGCAGGATATGTACCTGTGGAGTTTTGGAAAAAAACTGGTATGTGTCTGTTTATAAGTCTTGTGCACTCATGAGTTTGTGCAAGCTTGGATACATATTTAGGGGAAAGTAGTTGCCTCATTTGTAACTCCTTCCCCATAGAGCTAGCCTTCTGCCTCTCTCCCTACAGCTTTCCAATACATCTGACTGCCTGTCATATTATTTTACAAGTTAAGAATTTGGAATGATTCCCTGCAGTTCATCTAGGTCCCTTTCACACCCTTCTCCTGGGTGATACAGAGACCTTTGGCAATCACTACTTTGTTCCATATTTCTATGCCATTTCTGGATAGGTAGCTTCATGTCTGCCAGTCCTTTTTACTAGAATCTGCACACTATAATCCTACATTATAACATTTGGTCTCATTCTCTTGATGGAAGGATTCTCTTGTATGCCTGTACTCTTTCATCTTCACTAGATATCCAGACTGCTCTTGGTAAGACATCATTTTCTATAAGAATTAAAGGAGGGTAAGAACTGCCTATTCTAGTAAGGTAGGCAAGGTGACTTCCCTAAAGTTACTCTTTTCCAAAGAACTGGCATTTTCCTTCTTGCCTCCCTTTCCCAGGGGCATGACTTTTTGTCCAGTACAGTTTTTGATTTTCTACCTAAATTTACTTGTTCTAAAAAGTTAATATCTATCATTCATAGAAACTCTTTCTTTCAAGACCATGAAGCCCATAGTAAACAAATGAACAAAAGAGTAGGAACAGATTATGCTATGAGAGAATAAACATTGAAAAATGTTTTTTCTCACTGGTAAACAGGATACCGATAAAGTACTTCAATACCAGATAAAGTACCAGATAAAAAACTTCAATGAATCCTCAATACCAGACAAAGTACCAGATAAAAAACTTCAATGAATCCTCAAAGTCTTTAACATCCAGTTAATCAAAGTTATACAAAATTTCAGATGACCCTGTTAGTGACACTAGTAATCATCAGAGGTTTATATATGAAATTATTACCAGATAAGAATATGCAAATTCTTAAAATCACTTCTCACTTTCATGCTTTTGAATCCTTTCTTTCAAAAGCAAGTGTTCCAAACTTAAGCACTCAGATTGGTAAAGAAGCAACAGTATCTATAAATACATTTGGGGGCAAGGCAGAGGCAACACAGGTAATGTCCAGATATCCATGAATGGTTATGTAAATTTATGTAAATGGTTATGTAAAGTGGATGTCACCACTGCAAAATTTATTTCATCATTAAATATTTGGGAAAACAACATAGTAAAAATCTTTGGGGAAAAATCTTTGCAGTGAGAAGTGGGGAAATTTTATTTTATTTTTTTTACCAAAAAGAATTGTGAGAAATGAAGATTATAATTATTAAGGTAGAAAAGCACATTACTGAATATAAGATCTCCCTGATGACTAGCGATTTTTTTACTTTGGAAGTACTTCTCATTAACTGGTTAAAAAGTCAACTTTGGTATTGAGTTAACTGCCTTTGCTTTGCTGTGATGCCCTCTGTGACCTTCCATGCTCTTCAGCAAGGTAGTTATTTAAGCTGTGATTCATACTGTTTGGCCCTTAAGCTGAGAGGATAAAATTTACTCAGTGAAAGACATTTAATGCCTACCTGATAACTGATAAAGTGCTATGAAGGGGGACTGTGGGGGCCATAAAGGATCTGTGTGGATGCCCAGGGAAGGAGGATAGAGTCAGTCAGCTCAGCATCATCTTTGACCTTTGGTGTGAAAATTTTAAGGCCGGAATAAGATGGAAGGCTGTCAGATTGTCTGAATACTCTGTTTAGATCTCCTTCAAACCTAGGCCATGTGCAAGAGCCAAGTATTAGGAAATCTCCTTAAGCTTCTGGGTTGTCCAGTCATATGGACCGAGATGAGAGATCATTCACTGTGGGACTTATGGCTTAGGCGCAAATGAATAGCTGTGTTCTTTCAAGTACCCATCCACTGAAAAACAAGCATGGTGGTGGGGTGGAAGGAAGTGATTAGGAAAAAAGTAGGTATAGGTAACTGGACAGGCTTTGGAAACCTGAGATTCCTGGCAGCCTGCTCATGTCTCTATCTTTAATCCCCTGAGCTCAGCCCCAGATTGCTCCTGTCATTTGTGACTGGATTTCCCCAGAGTCGCTCCAGCCTTCTCATTTGCTTCCACACAAGCTTTTGCCTGTTACTTGTTTCATTGCATAGCACATCCAGGCCCTTGGCTGCTGCCATCCTGCCTCCACCCCTCCTTGAGGCCACTCCCCACTGGCTCATTTTCGAGTCTGTCTTATCAATTGGATCATTGCCGGAATCTTGCAGGTGGGATCTGTCTTCAGTTTCTACTCCTTGAACAGACCCTTTAGGGATTCACATTTTCTTTAGGAAAAAAAAAATCGAATTCCATAGTGGGGTATGCAAGACTGTTTCCACCTGCTGTTTCAACTGAAACACGTTTCCTTGGTCTTCCCCTGCCATTTACAAAGTTGACTGTGTTTACTAGTAGACTCTTCATCCTTTCTACTGATAGGTACCGTGGCACCTAGTCCACCTTTATACTTTCTCAGTTGAGTGGGTAGTACCTGTCCCTAGCACAGTGCCTGCCTCGCCCTGCAGTAGCCATCAAGGATTGCATGACAGAGTGTTTATAAGAAGCAATGCATGTAGCTTCATCCCTTTTTAGAAGAATCATCTTGTTTTAGTTCTGTCCCTTTTGAGAAGTGACATGGGGTAGCAGGGATAAGATTTCTCGGCCAGTTGATTTTATTGTCACTTTCTTCTAGAAGAAGCTGTGAATAAGGTGAAAATTCAGGCCATGTCAGAAGTACAGAAAGCCGTGGCTGAGGCCGAGCAAAAAGCCTTTGAAGTGATTGCCACAGAGAGAGCGCGGATGGAGCAGACCATAGCAGATGTCAAACGACAGGCTGCAGAAGATGCCTTCCTCGTCATAAATGAGCAAGAAGAGTCAACAGAGGTCAGAGTTCTGTTAGTACCATGGGCTGGGATCAGGCCGGGCAAGACTGGGCTGGGGCTAGGGCTGGGGCTGGGGCTGGGGCTGGAGCTGGAACTGGAGCAGCCGCAGTGACAAAATCCACTGCTTCTCAAGTGCTGGGCAGTAAGAAACAGTCTGCTGATCCACTAGATAATTAACTTCTTTTCTTTTTTTTTTTTTTTGAGACTGGGTCTTGCTATTTTTGCTGTGGAACCACAGCCTCACGTTGCCCGGGGTACCACAGACTCAAGCAATCCCCAGCCTCAGCTTCCCAGATAGCTGGGATTACAGGCGCACACCACCACGCCCAGCTATTTTTTGGAACTAGGTCTCGTGTTGCCCCAGGCAGGACTCAAACCATGATCCCCAGTCCCAGCCGCGCTCCATAGGCTATCGCTTATAGGCATACAACTTTTTAATCCAGTACCAGAAGAATTTTGTTGCTTTTTCTGGCACCAATATAGTGAATTTTTTCTCTCAATCTTACATATTTTGATTCATTATATTGCTTTAAATTTTGAAAATTCACCCTGAAAAACAGGCTTTGTGGATGCCTGATAATGACAGTGGTGACCACCATTGACTGAGTGGGCAACTGTGTGTCCCGCTGAGTGTGTATGTGCTTTTTGATCCTTGCAATGATCTTATTGGGTAAGTATTGTTGCACCCTAAATTACAAATGAGGAAAAGGGTGGCTCAGGGGATTTAATCGATGTAATCCCACAGTGCTGAGGCCACAGTCTGGTAGCAGGAATTGTGAGGTCCTATAACGCTGGGCTGTTCACAGATAAGATGGGTTTTTGTTTTAGTTGAAGTGACAGTTTAGCAGATCTGCTCAAATGCCCAAGACCCAGGGCCCAACTGGGTGATGCTCCTGTGCTGAAGACTTTTCCTGGGTCAATGAAGACAGAATTGAAAGAGCTGGAAGGAAGAGAGCATATCAAGAGACAGCACAGTAGTCTCTGGAATGTAATTAAACGTAACTGTAATTGTTATTTTAGTCATTTTTCTGCTATAAGAAAAACTTTAAGGCATAAAGTCAGCCTGTTTCTGTCAGTAGACAAAGCCCATGTACTGGCTGCAAGACCTGCTGACTTTGGAACAATCTCCTGCAGTTATTAAGAACTGGAAATTTTTTTTTTTTTTTTTGAGACTAATCTCCCTGTTTTGCCCGGGGTACCACGGACTCAAGCGATCCCTAGCCTCCCAGGAAGCTGGGGTTATAGGCATGCGCCACATGCCCAGCTATTTTTTGAGACTAGGTCTCACTATGTTGCCCCAGGCAGGTCTCGAACCTGCAGACTCAAGCAGTTACTAGTCTCAGCCACGCTCTAAGCTGCACTTAAAGGCACGTGCCCCTGTCCCTGGCAGGGATTTTTTTGTTTTTAAAAAGTGTTTTACTTTCTGATCCTATTTTTAAAATCCATGTCATGGCATTTAAGCATGAAAATGTGAAGGTGAAATGCCTAAATAACATGACCATATAGAGGATGTGGGAAAATTAATTCCCTATTGTAAGTACTCCAGAGAACGACTTAAGAGAATGGCGTTCCTTTAACTCCCCTTTTGTTTCCCTTTTCCTCCTTTTTTCCTTAGTATAGCTCTTGAGCAGTGATACCTCTTTTTCTACTGTATTTAATTTTGTATCTAAAGCAATCCGTATCAACATCTGTACTTTTCCATATTTATCTAATTGTGTATCTGTGTTTGACTGTGTCTCTGTCCAAAGAAGGAGTATGACTTTCTGACTAAGAGCATGAATTCTGGACTGCCTGGTTTAAGTCCCAGCTCTTCACTAATAAGCCTGTGCTTGTAAGGAGTTGTCATTTAGAACAATGCACAAAGCACCCTGCAGGTGAGGCGCATGCCAGCACGCATCGCGGCAAACTTCACTTCTGAAACAGGGAGGGGTGGCACTGCCTGATCTATGAGTGACCGACTGCGTTGGACTGGAAGGGTCAATTCCTCTGTATTTTACCCAGCACATTCTGCTTGAAATCTGTCAGGTCAGGTATCCCTGGAGTCTCTCAATCATCTGGAGAGAATGTTGGGTACAGCAGGACTGAGCCTAGGAGCCAGGGTTCTGCTCGCACCCCCACCAGTAATGTGCCCAGGGAATCTTGTTTCCTTCTGGTTCGTGGAGGTGTAGCAACTGCTGTCCTGCTGGTCTCGTAGCTTTTGGGAAGTTGTGATTTCATCATGCCTGTGCAGGTGCCTTCAAACTGCACATCGAAAGGATTTGCTGTTCTCAGCAGCGTAGCTGCTGCCTCGGAGTGTCTCCCTGTAATGCTACCAGTGGAAAAGTGGAAGGAGAGTCCCCCTTACCTTTGCTGCAGTACATGTTTTGTCCCCAGCAAAAATAATGGGCTAGAAATTGATGGTAAAATGAGGGGTCATTTCTCCTTTGGGCCAGGTTTGCGGTAAGGTCGGGAGAGTCTGGAATGTGGCCCATAGGTTTCAACAAGTCCCAGGTAATTCTGATTAAGCCCCCCCCACCTCCCCCAGCCACCACAGGTGCAATAATTGTTCCATTGGCCCAGGCTTGACAATGGAAATCCCGGACTACTGTTTCTGACTTCCTGGTCAGTGCAAAAGGTCTATAACTTTAACTACAGAGGATTATTTGACCAAGTGTGTTGCTCCAGCTTTGAGGAATGCTGACTTGAAAGGTAACAACTACAACAATAAACCTTTTGTCTACTACCTTGGCAGGAAAGCCTCATCCTTACTTTAGTCAGAGGAAAGCCACAGGGGAAAAGGACATAGAAGTGTCCTTTTCACTCAGGTTACTCTGATATTAGCCTCTTATTCTTGCATTTTGGTGATCCTGCCTCTTTTATAGAAACTTTATTTTGTCTTACTCTATTTCATAAATCATTTCATATGCTATTTGAAACATAATGACTGCCAGGGTGAAAGTTCCCCCTGGTTTCATGCTCTGCCCTGGTTTGAGTGACTTGAGATGCTCTGACAGACTTTCCCAGGGGGTGGAGGCTCTCCTTTTCAGCTGGGACCACCCCTCTGGCTAGTGTTTCTACAGCAACCCCCTGAAAACAGCAACTGAGCCCTTGCCCACAAGTGATAATGTTCTACCCAAGGATCATTTGGGGTCAGCCTATCAGACTCCCAAGTGTGAAGTTCTCTGGAATACTGTTTGCTAAGGGATCTATAAATGTAACCTAAGAAATACTTCTGTTGCCTATTTTGGTCCTCTGGTGTTGGTGCTGGCAAGTATGGGCAGTCCCTAGAGTCCCTGCGGAGCTGCATGTGTTGGGAGGGCGTCTAGTCTGCTCTAATGCTCTTGGAAACTAAATCCCATAGTGAGTATAATGAAGTCAGGAGGGCCAGGTTTCAGGCTCTGCACAGCCGCTAAACCCTTTTATAACTTCAGACAAGTCCCTATCACTGACCCTCACTGTCCCATTTTCAGAGCAAAGGTGGGCTAGATGGCCAAGGACATTTTCAGCTTTTCTCCCTTACTATATACTTGAGCAAGCATCCTGGATTTCTTTAGGGACTATGTGTTTCTTTAAGAGGACTATGAGAATTGGCCTGTGAGGCCTCATGATTGGCTTCTGCTGTTCTGGAGACCTTGTCGGGGGTGGGGAAGGCTGACTGCTCCAGTCTTTCCTGCCTCCTCAGACAGATTTGCCCCTTCCTGATGACTTTGCTTGACCAAGTGGGCCTGGGGGACGTTGGGCACAGATTGCTTATGGGTAACTAACAGACTTCTTGGCAGAGCCTTGGGAAGGAGAGGACTCAGGGACACTTTCGAAGCTGCACTTGATGACTGCGTCCATTTTCCTTCATGGCTGATTGGGAGAAATATGTCTGTTCAGCAGCGATTTCTGCTGCTTCTTCCATGACTGCTACTTCTGGCTCTAGCCTAATCTCCCTTGACTCATACGTCCTACGATAACATTATTGCATTTCCCAACTGGTGCTCACCTCCTGGGCAACTGTGCTAAACCCTAGCAATACCTGCCCTCCACCCGTGGGGAGTGGCCACAGAGGCAGTACCAGAACTGCTCTCCTACTTACCCATCCTGGCCCTCTGATCAGGTGTTGTCCGTGAAAAAAATCAAAATCATTCTTCATGGGAGGAGAGAGAAAATGCTTCTCTCCATACACATGCGTGTGTGGTTTTAGACTAGCTAGCTATGGTGGGCGGGACAATGTTTGATTCAGTTGCTGGGGATTAAAATTAGTCAGAGGATTCAGTTCCTTCAGTGGGAGGTGGGCCCTCTGCCTGCCTGCTACACTGCTGCTTGTGCCTGTGTCTACCACTTCTCATCTTGCTCCTTCGTCGGCTTGTGGTAGGCAGTTTCCTGCTTTCCAGGTAAGGAATTTGTATTTCCCGTGCACAAGTAGACAGCCGTAGAGACAGGTCAAGCCTATGTCTGTGTAGCTCCAAGCCCATCTTCTTCTCATACAGCCCCATCTTCGGCAGTGCAGGTGACAGTTATGACAAGCCTTCCCCATGAGATCCAAGCAGCTAACTGATGGCCGTATCTTGCAGAACTGCTGGAACTGTGGCCGCAAAGCCAGTGAGACCTGCAGTGGCTGCAATATCGCACGATATTGTGGCTCTTTCTGCCAGCACAAGGACTGGGAGCGACACCACCGTCTCTGTGGGCAGAACCTGCACAGCCAGAGCCCGCACAGCCAGAGTCGGTCCCTGCTTCCTGGAGGGAGGGGCTCCTCAAGCAGGTCCACCGACTGCAATGTGCCAAGCCCAGCTCTGGACAAGACCTCGGCGACCACCTCTCGCTCCTCCACCCCTGCCTCTGTGACAGCCATCGACACCAATGGGCTCTGAGCCCAGACTCACTTTACCCTGATGACCTTGCAGCATGACAGAAAACAGCACAGGGGCTGGTGTTTGAACCTGTGCACATAGCTATCGGGTCATCAACGGGAAGTGGAGTGGAGGCGGGAGAGTGCAAGCCTAGCAGACTACAGTCTAAAACCTCTTTGGACACGTGCCCCACTTTCCCTCTGTGCCCTTAGGGAGTGAGTGTGCCATTCTGTGCAGAGGCAGCCGCCTGGAGCTGCCTACTCCATGGCTTCCTGGGTTGTTCCTCTCCCAGCTGGAACTGGCATGACCAGCCCCTTTTCAGTGGAGACCACCAGCTCCTCTCCCTGCCTCTTGAGGCAGCAGACTGTTGAATGTGCCCCACCAGGCTGGAGGCAGCTGGCCCTGGGCACTGTCCTCTAGTCCACTGTCCTCCTTGAAGCAGAAGCCTGGAGCTGGTAGCAAGCTGTGGAGGAAACCCCCCTCTGACAAGGAGTGGCTCCTCTCCCTGGCAGACAGCTCCTTGAGCCCCACTTCCAACCTCAGCAGATGCCATTGATTCCCCACTAGGACTTGGGCAGGCAGAAAAGCAGCTCTCAGGACTCCCTTCTCCACCCTGCTGTTCAGACTTCTTAAAACTCTTAGAAACCGCAGGAAAGAAGTCACCGTTTCAGTACAAGCACCATAACAATAAAAATTAAATAAAACTTCAAGCAAGCAACACAGATCATTTTGGACAAGATTTCCCAACCTGGGTGGCTACTTTAGTTTGGGATCTCTTTCTCTCTCTCTTATTTTGCTTGTGCAAAAAATAAGTTTCCAGCGCATGGATTGGTCTTCTAGAGAATGAGACTCAATTGTGGATAGTCTCGTCTCTGAGCATGTTGACCAAACTAAGTATTGTCAAATTGCTGACTGGATCATCTGTTGGAAATACAGTTTGTCACCGCTTGGCTGTTTGCACAGTCTTGTTCTGTCCTTTTTTATCTCAGACCACGCATGTCTGGATCACTAAGTGGGTCTTCTTCCCGTGGTCTCCATTTGGTGCCTCTTAAGCTACAATTGTCCCATAGGATGTGATACGGTGTGGCTAGAACTTGCCTCACCATCAAGGCCTGGTCACATCTGAGCAGCCCTCCTGGACCTGAAGGAATTCTTCAATCCCCATGGTTCCCTGTCCTTATATATACTGCATCAGCTTATCAGACCTAGAATATCTGTTTCCCTTTCTTTGTATTATCTGTTAGATACTTGCCCTCTTTGAGCTAAGAAAAGTTCTGTGAAATGTGACAACCATTTTGAGAGAGGCTGACCAATTTTTCCCTCCTGTCTTCAGGGAGTTTTCCAGCTGCTTACCTGGGTCTGTAGGCATGACATCACTTTTTTAAATGTTTGGACCTGCCAATGCATTCTTCCCTTTTGAGAAACCAAGGACCCTCCTCTCTTTACCTCCCAGGCCTCCAGCACCTTCTCTCCCCAAGGAATCAGCTGGAGTGAGTTAACTGGTCCAGCTTCAAATGGCCACCTTCTATGCACTGACCGGAGAGAAATAAAAGTTCTCCGTACCATAAAGGAAAGGAATCAGCACAGGTAGTATTGTCCTTGCATATTGGTCTGTTTTACTTTAAGAAATTTAGGTCCCTGCTTTATATTGCCCAAGGATGTTCTGTGTTACCAAGAAACTCAGTATGAGGCACCTTTAAAAGACCTGGATTTCCATTGCACAAAGTGAGAGAATACCCGGAGATAAACGAACAGAATCATGTTCCTCTATTGTGAAACTCCTTAAGCTGCAGCAGTTAGTAGGTGTCACTCCTTTAACAGGATGAACTCAGCACACAGACAGGCATGCTTACATTTCTGTAAGATGCGGGGTATCCCAGCCTAGGTAAATGAAATTGCAAGCCAATGGGATAAGAGTTGCCCGATGTCCTGTTTAAACAGGTGGACTGAATCTCGGACTAAGTTACCCAACACATTGTTTGAACAGGTGGACCGAATCATGGCCTGGCGGGTCCTGCCTCAACATCCTGTGCAAACACCTTCGCCTGCCAGACTGACCAGAGGCACCCGGGCCTAGACTAAAGGTGCTATTTCCTGACTAACGATTGTTTCAGTTTTCTGGAGACGATTAGGAGGAGGGTCCTGAATGCACAGTTAGTAAAATTCCTAACTGAAGTATCATTAGCATGCTAACACGCACCCCCCTGGATGGAGACTAGATGTTAATGAAACATGCAATGGATGAAGGTGCATACAGCTCCTTTGCACATGCCCCAGTGTAGCCCCACCCAGAACATGCTGTAGCCCTGTTCCCCCTCAGCCCGGCTGGCAGTCTCACCCATTAAAAGCCCCTTCTTAGCTCCCTTGGTGAAGCCAGGCTAGAAGTTTTCTCTTCCAGCCCTGCCTCCTTTGTGCTGGAGTGCAAGTTCTCAATAAATCTTGCTTGGTCTTCGCTGGGGCAAAAAAGATTTGGGGTGTCCTATAAGGATGTCATGGAACCGCTATCCTAACAGGAGGGTGTCTTGGTGTCCTCAACTCAGTGTCTTCAGCAAGCTGAATGAACGCCTAGGCAGGTTTTAAGTCTACAATGACCTTGTAGGGGCCACAAGACTAGCCAGAGTAGCTCAGTTTTTTCCTGCTTGAAATAATCAAAACCAACAAAATACTATTTATCAGGGCTCAACATCCGTTTCCACAGCTAAGGTTTCCTGGTCTACCCATGAACTTGACTTAGAGTGACAGCTCAGTTTTCAGAGACTAACCCTATCCTAGACTGCTTTGTTCACATGCTGCCTGGAAGCCCAGTTGAAGATCTGGGCAGCATTCCACATTCTCAGACCTACAAATGTGGTCAGTTTGGTCACTTGCACAGAGGTCGCTAGGACATCTGCCCTTCCTATTTACACAGCAAGAGTCCCTCCTCCAGCTCCCTCTCCAGAATTCTGGCAGTACAGGAGTGAGCCCAGGTTCCCCCCCTTGGTTTCCACTGTCTGCAGATAGCACCGCAGCTACCAGGTTGGAGGTGCAGGGCAGTTTCCCACTTTCATCTAGTTACGTATAAAGTATTTTCTTAAAATCAGGCTGCTAAAAAGACTGACCTGTATCGTTAGCATGGGATAGGGCAGGACAGAAAAGACGAAGGGCTTGGGGTGATGGTGCTGAAGGCGTTATCAGTGCAGTCACAGGCTCCAGTGCTGTCCTAGAAACCAAAAGCCCGCCTGGCGTGGGCCCACCGCCCACCAGAGCACAACTGGAGGATGAGGTCATTGCTCACCGCTGCCCACTGACAGTGATAGGATGTCATGTCTCCTGCCCAGTGGGGGATGGCTTCAGGAACTCAAGAAACCAAAAGTGCCAAAATGGGAGCCATCTCTAAATATTCTGCGGACTGACGGAGGGCAGGACCTCTGAGTCTTATTGACCCACTGCCTGCGCCGTTCCTGACTCCATTGGGTGACGGAAACCAGCTCAGGAAGAAGCGAGTTAATCCCTTCTGCTCAGGTATGGTGGGCCCACCGAAGGAGAGCGAGCACTCCGTGGAGGTCTCTGCCGCTCCAGGGGAGGGACTCCTGCAGACCTGCGCAGGCAGTCACGGCCTCCCTGAGGTCGGGGGGGGGGGGGTCTTTCTTGGGCAGCACTGTCTCCTGCCCTCTCAGTGGGCGTGGGTCTGGAAACAGGAAGCTTCACCAGCGCAGGGCTGTGCCCAGCACTAGCTGCTGCCCTCTGCGTCACCCTTCCAGCCGGGCAGCTTGCCGGGAGCTCATCACTTCATGGTGTCAGCATGAGAATCTTCAACTCCTAGACAGAAAATCTGCCTTTCACCTTGGACAGCCTGTCCCAAAGCAAACTGACCCCCGCACTACCACTGCCTGCAAAAGGGAGTAGACATTGTTCTGGGTAGTTCCGCAGACTACTCGGCAAGTGGGTGTGAAAGCTCAGCAACACAGTTGGAATTGTGTGGTAGCGGAGTCTTTGGAGTAAAAGCATAAGTAATGACTAGGTGACCATTTGTCCTGGAAACTACAGAAGGGATCATGGGTTGAATAAAATCATTTAAAACTAAATCCACCTTGGAGGATTTCCTCAGAACTGGTTTCCAGACTCTTGGGTCACAGACCAAACCATTTTCTTAGACTTTTTTTTTTCTTTTCTCTTAGCTGTTTGCCGAGAACTGGGTGGTGGCATGTTTGAACCAAATGTAACGAGCCAGCGGGCCCTGGACTGTTCCCACATGGGCCAGCTTTCAGGACTCCTGCCCGGTGGGGTGGGGGAGGAGTGGACACACTGCTGAAAGGCCCCTTCCAACACTTGAGTGTAGTTCTTATGAAACCAAAATGTCGGCCACCTGGCTCTGCCCGAGTGCATGGACGTGCTCATTTCCAAAGATGATGGTGCAGGCACCTCTTCCATCGTGAACCAGAAGGTTAGGGGTGGCTGTGGGCCTTGTGCCCTCCCTCCCCTTCTGCAGCCCCAGAGATGGGACTTCCCCTGCAGACCCATCTGGTCAGGCCTGTAACTGCCCAGTGCACACTCATCGATGCTTATACCAAATAGGGCGTGTGTGGCTGGCAGAGACAGCCCTGTCCCTGCCTTGAAATGAATTGGCAGAGAAGCAGCAATAAGCAGTTGGTGAATGGCCGAAAGTGCTGTTTGGCTAAGAGGCCTTCGGTCCACTTTCCTGGCTTTCCAAGTTCCTGATGAGGTTACAAGAGCTCCATCCATAAGACAGCCAGAATGTAAATAAGTTGAAAACCAAGCCTCCAAGCGTGATTTTAAATTAGGGGGATGATGAATGTGAAGCCACCCACAGGATGCGTAGAGTCTGGTTTTTCTGTGCTTTGTCATTTTACTCTGATAGGAACTTTTGTTACTTAACTCTGTGCATAACTTATTTAATGTACTGTATAAATGAACCAAAACTGTTAAATATGTATTTAGTTTGTTCTACTTAAAGTAGTCAATAAAAAGGCTATATTCCTTTTCTGACTCACGCTGGAATGGGACTGGGTGGGGTTTCTGCGGCCCCTCTCCCTTCCCAAATCTTGGGGAGCATTGGGGACACACTTCCAGTCAGTGCTTGTCTTGGTTCAGAGAGGATGACGGGGCAGGGATGAAAGCAGGAGATGAACTGAGGGGGTGTCCCAACTGCCAGGCCTCTGGAAAACCTTCAGAGAGGCCCAGGCTGGAACTTATGCCCAGGACTTGGCCTGCCCACCCTAGAGCCTGCCATCAAGTGCCAAGGGCACCTTGGCAGACATTCCTAAGCTCCTTGTTAACGTTATTCACCATTAAGTGACGTTTTAATAAGGAAAATGACACCACAGAGAGACTGACAAATAGGGTAGTCATCATGTAGGTAGGTATTTGCTCCTAACAACTCATAATATCTAACATCTGGACTTGTGGATATTCATTTATGCCCTTTTTGCACTGATGTTAAATCATAGGTTCACTGTTGCCTTCACATTTATTTGCTTACTAGCTGTATAACTTTAGTCAAGGACCTAATTATTTCTTCACATCCTGTTGGGTGAATTGGATTGCTGTCAGGTTTTCCTGTTCAGCATCTTCCTTCACTTGATTTTAAGTCTGGGTTGAGGGCTCCAAAGTGGGATTCCTGGGACTGGACATCTATTGGATCCTCGAAGCACGTGTTCAAATTGCTTTCCCTGAAAGCCCACTGGCTTGCCACGTCTTCTGCAACCCCAATGTGCCACAGCCCTGAGGCGACTTTCCCAGCTGTGACAGACAGAACTGGGTACAGGCACACCTGTGTGTATCGACTCCATGCTGGCAGTTTGGCTTGCTAGTCAGTCCCTCAAGGCTTCACTTCTGTCAGCTGAATACCCATCCCTGACCTCTGTCTTAGACCTACTTCTCTCCAGCTGACTTGCCCGAGAGGCTTACTGACACCACCGGCTTTCCCAGGCTCATGAAATTCAGGGGGAGGATTTGGTTACTTGACCTGTAACCTAGAAGGACCCAGCTGTGACCTTGGCCCCAGAAGGCCAGGTGGGGCCTTAGCTGTATGATCTTTCATGCAGACGGTGCCAATTGCCAGTCTTAGCAGCTGTCCAGGGCTGCGATCCACCACCTAGAACAGTTCCAGGATCTCTGCCTTGTGACCGTCAGCCCAGCACTAAAGCACATTTGGTTGACAAGTCAGCAATCCAATCTGTCTTAGCTCCGAACTCAGATGAGCTAGAATAAATACTGTGCTAGAAGAAATGACAGTGAAAATTTTTCCATAGCCATAAAATAACCAGATGCCTGGTAAATCCAACAACTGTACTTTTAACTGCATTGCTGAGGTCACAAATGAGAAAGAATAAGATCTCCCCCAGAGCCAGGAAAAAGTAATTAAGAGTAAGGGTAAGCTGAAACCTCAGAGGTAGTTCAGTACAAAAGAGGAAACTTGTGCTGTGTGGAGGCAAAAGAACTCCTAGAAACCAGTGTTTTAGGGGTTAATTGCTCTCTTGGGGGAATGAGGTGGTAAGCTTTGAGCTGAGGCAAGGAGAAGGGAAACGGGAAACAGACTTCTTCATGACACCAGGCCACTCGGCAGCTTTGACCTCAACAAAAAAGGCAGGCTGAGAAAATGTGCCTCTCCGCCATGGGAACTGAGCAGGAACCCTCCCTCTTGCCCTACTTGAAGAAAAACAATCTGCACTCCTACGCCTGCTCTCCTCAGGCTGAGGTTCAGCTTTACCCAACTCAAGGTCAAAGGATCCCCCAGTCGAGGACTTTAATACCTCCTGGTATCTGATAGAAGCAAAAATACCAGTCCTCTAGAGAAAAATATCAAAGGATCAATCCTAATACTGCATATATCAACCGATTATAGACAGTAAAAAAAGAAAAACACTACGATCCAAGGAAATGAGCCACGGTAAGCAAGAATCAACAAAAACAATAAGTAACTTAGGGCCCCTGGAACTTCAGGTAGTATCATTATCCATGCAGAATATGAAAGAACTGAATCTTCTAAAGATGGTGCTGGAAAAGAACTCAACGTAGCTGAATACAAAATTCTGGAAGCAACAAGCCTTGAAATAAATCTTCCTTGCACTATTGAACAGATAGGAATCTGAAAATGAGTGAAGCATTGTCACATGGTTCCTGTTCATAGACACAGGAAATGAAAAATAGAGTTGTTTCTTCTTGAAGGGAAGGTGAGAGGCGGGAGGTGGCAAAGCTTTCAAATTTTACCAGCAAGCTTGGTGTGGAGGAGCCTTCTCCCAGTAATAACTGTTTGGCCTGCCATGCAGTCTCTAGACAAGCAAACATGCTTTGCTCTAAATGTGTGCTTGTTTCTGACGGCTGGTATTTCAGGGCACGTCCCCTCCAGCGACCCCCTCAGGGAAAAGGACTCTGCCGGAGAACCAACTACAAACCAGCCTCCATTTCCTGGGACTTCGTTGCCTGGTGCCGCGCGCCCTCTTGCGGACAGAACCAGATCTGCCGCCCTATCCTATCCAGGGTGAGCCCCCGGGCAACCTTTGCCTTCCCGTTGGCAAAAGGGAAGGCTGCCTCTTTGTTCCAGAGTTCAACTAATGCCTTCTGGGTGCTTCCTAGAGAGTTCCATACATGACAGGAGCTCAGCCCTCCAGCGCCATCCACCGTCTGAGGGCTGGGTCCTGGAAAGCCCACATCAGATCCACCTCCCACCTTGCACTGCTCCCAGGGGTCTTTCTTGCTGCCCCATCTGCCACCATGCATCCATAGAACTTGGCTTAACGCCGCCACTGTACTCCAACCCTGGGCTGTTTTCCTTACCAGAGATAACTGTCCCTGCCTGAAGCAAACAGTCTTGGGCCTGTGACGCTGAGCGAGGCATTCCCTTGCCAAGTCTGTTTGTCTGCGAACAGGATGCTAATAATGCACACAATGTTAGTGGCAAGGAATGATGTGGTTCTGTGGGTGTCCTTACCCCAGGCCCTAGTACCCAGGAAATTAGGCTACTGTTTCTCTTCTGCACCCCATTCAATTTCCTGCTTCTCTTTCTGCCCCCATGCAATTTCCTTGTGGAAGTCTTGTCCCACACCCTGTTTAGAGCCCTGGGCCGTATTCAAGTCTTATTTGTTATGAGAATAACCTCTTGAAGCCCTCTCTAATGATCAGTCCCTTTGTTCCAACACCAGAGGCTGTGTGAGGGCTTCCCTCAGCTTAGACCATGCTGTCTCTCCAGCACCTGGCCTGGCACCGAGCCAGTCCCCAGACAGGTTTGAATGTGTGCAAGGGAGTCACAGGCACAGGTGGGAGCAGGGTGAGGAGGCAGGTGCAGGGAGTGGGTGAAAGGGTAGGAGGGTGGCAGCTGGCGGAAGGAATCCGGGCTCTCCCAGAGTCAGGGTTCTGTCTGCCCTTCGGGAACATTTCACATCCCAGCAGCTGCCTCAGCACAGGTGCCCTGTGGTTGCTGAAATGAACTGAGAAGCCCCAAGAGCAGGGTACTGAGGGCAGGGATTGGAAAGGTGAACCAGACCTGCTGGCTTTGACCCACCACTTAAAGGCTAAGGAGGCCTTTCTGGTGTGGAGATGGAGGGGTGATTGGAGGGAGGGATGATTATAGGCAAGGAGGCTGGTGGCTGAGGGGGGAAACCGCCCAGCTCAGCTGTAGCACTTTTGGAAAAAGAAGCTGCTCATACTGGGAGTTGAGCTTCTTCCTAGGGCCTTCAATACCTGATCAAAACAGACTTGAGCCGATGCTGAAGGCAGCGGGG
The DNA here is from genome assembly GCA_004024945.1 of Uropsilus gracilis. Lineage (NCBI taxonomy): Eukaryota > Metazoa > Chordata > Mammalia > Eulipotyphla > Talpidae > Uropsilus > Uropsilus gracilis. The sequence continues at coordinate 38,292 of PVHY01014371.1, forward strand.
TACCAACCAAGGGTTTTAACCAGAGGGTTATGGTCACCACAGCAACATTTTACAGGCCACGCTGGCTGCCGCCTTCTGGGGGATGAGCTGTGGGGAGGTGGAGTGGAGATGGGACACCCCATGACAAGGCTGACAACTTTCCAGCCGGATACGGTGGTAGCCAAGACCTGGGGGCTACTGGGACAGCGGAGGGGGATTAAGGGGGGCTTGCCGGAGTGAACAAATACAAGGCAAGGCCTGCACCTCCCAATGCCTCCACCTTCAGCCAGGAGGGAGCTGTGGGGTGGGGCCGGCGGGGGCAGCATCTAAGGAGGCTCCGGTGAAGAGGTGCCTGCTGCTTGAGGGTTTCGGCATCTTTG
>PVHY01014372.1:0-38650 GCA_004024945.1 Uropsilus gracilis
TTTTTTTTTTTTTTTTTGAGATAGCATTGGTTTATAACACTGCATATCATTTGAAAGAATAGTTTCACACGCCCTCAGATGCTTTTTACCACACCATACCCAACATCAAAGTACACATAGGCTTTTACCCTACCCAGTAGGAGTTGTTTCCACCTCCCTTAACCTCCCTTTTCCTCTAATCTCAATTCTGCACATACTGGACATTCGCTTACATTTCCAAGCACCAAGACACCTCTGTATGTAAGCTATTCCCCCAGCCTAGAGTGTATCTCCTTATCTTTTTCTGGTTCCCAAACTCCTTCTCATCCTTCAGTGCCAGATAAAATTTCATCTGTTGATGCTTTTCTTCACACTTTGCCTGAACCTGTTCCCCTCTTCTGGGTTCCCACAGTTTGCTCCTGCTTTCATTACAACCCTTTCTTCTCCCCCATGGACTAGATTCTCCAGGGTCGTGATGGTGCTCATCCTCTTCACACTACCAGACCCTGGGCTGGTGACTGTTATTCAGAAGAATGGTATGACTCTTCCCACAGGAAAAGTTCAATGAATCAGTCAAGCTTCCCTAGTTTTCGCTGAGGAGAATCTATGACCAGTTATCTAAGTTACTTCTGCACCAGCAGGCACACCTATACCAAAAAATTAGTCATCTAACAAACACCCACCACCCCACTGAGTCATCATGCTGGAGGTGCAGTTTCCGATATTTAGGAAAGTAAATATAGCATGCCTGATCCTTGGTCTGCAAGCCTGATCTTTGACGATCTACGCAGGAGGGGAAAGTAAACCTTTTTGTTGTGTGGATTCTAAGTGCTTTCCCCTGGAGGTATGGTATACATGACTACATTTGAAGGATGACTTTCTGCACACCTGGTGTGTAATCTCCAATACTGCCCAACAAGTTGATACATGGCTTATTCAACCAAAAGAAAAAATCACATTATTAGAAAATGTGACTGAAGTTACAAGGAGGCTACAGAATGCCAGGATTCTCTCTGTGAGGCCCACATTTAGGTTTGCCCTAGTTTCTTCTGATGGTTGCAGCTTGAAGAGTTTGTCAAGAATCAAAGCCTTAGTTTTAAGTGCATGAAGTTCTTAAAATGAATGTCCCTGGGGCATTTAAAGTGTTAATTGCAATTTGTTTACTCTCTCAGAAGCGTCTTTAAAAGCAGAAAGTAGTAATAAAACATACAGCTAAACTCAGTGCATCTTAAATGTGAGAATCAAGCAGCATCTCAAAAAGATATTTGTACAACCATAGTCATGGTAACGTTTCTCAAAATAAGCAAAAAGTAGAAATAGTCCAAATGCCACTCAATTGATAAATAGATATACCTGCCCTGGAATAGTATTCAGCCTAGAATAAGGAAGAAATCCTATCTCATGCTGTAATTCAGATGGACTTTGAGGACATTATAAATTGAGTTAAACCAGTCACAAGAAGACAAATATATGATTCCATTCATATGATGTACTTAGCAGAGTCACAGAATGGAAAGCAGAAAGAAGACTGGTGGTTAGCAGGGGTGAAAGAAGGTGGGCACAGGAAGTTATTTAATGAGTATGGACTTTGAGCCTAGCAAGATGAAGAAGTTCTGGAGACCTTCTGCTCAACAATATGAATATACTGAACAATACTGAATTGCACACTTAAAAATGGTTAAGATGGAAAATTTTGACCAGTCAAACATTTTGACTACAATAATTTCTTTAAAAAATTCAGTGAAACAAAATCCTGACAGTTCTTCAAGATCATCTAGGTTGGCCTGTTTTATAGCTGGCACAAAGATTTCCCCCTCTCCATTTATTCAAGGTGACCTGACACAGCTGAATATTTTCCATGCCTTAGTAGTTTGTCACTCCAGCGTTCCTCTTCACTGGAGAGAGGAGAAACCCTGGTGCCCCTGATTCCCTTGAGTAAAGCCAGGACAGTAGGGTTAAGCCCTGGGAGACACCAAATTCTCATTCATCACGTGTTCTTCTTTCTACCTCATCAGCCTTCTGGGTTACTCACTTTTACTGAGCACAGAGTATATAACTGCTGCCACGTTGGGTCTCAAAAATGACAGGCAGCCAAAGAGTTGTTTGGCCATGGGAGAGTAAGCTCAGTTTTCCACACTTGGAAAACTTTTTGTGAGTCTTGTCCCTAGAGTGACACTTCCAGCACACACTGTTCAATCTTAAAAGAGAATTTTTCTGACCTGCAAATCGGGAGATTTGGAGGCTTGGGTCTACAGTTGTATTTAGGTTCAGGTTGCAATCTCCCAAATAGTCTCATTGAATGCAACACTCTGCTAGGTATTCAAAGCCCTTCTCCCACCCATCCTAACATGCTCTCCAATCTTACCTCATTAGAAACAATAATCATATAGTGACTTAAGCTTTGACTAGGGATCAAGGTTGAATTTCAGTTTTAACAGGCTTCACCTCTGTAGTGTTAGCCAGTGTTTTATCTCCCCTCACGTTGGCTTTTTTTTTTTTTTAAGGAAAATCAGAAAATACTGTATCTAGTCTCTGGGACTTTGATGAGATTATGTTTTCCAGAAATGCTTACTTACAAACCAGCATCACATAAATATATTTTGAGACATTTGAAGCTATTGTCATTGGCACAGGTTACCTCCCCAATAAGTGCCATAGAAAGAGTGCCTGTCCACCGAGGAGGTGACACACCTGTTCCCTACCCTGGGCTCTGGCTGCACAGTGAAATTTCTGGATTCTCTCTGGTCAGACACTGTGTGGGCACCAGGGAGGCCAGGAATGGGCCTGAGTCTGCCCAGAGTTTATTCATTATGTGCCAGACATGGTCTGTGCCTCCCAGCCTCTGCCTCTGTTTTGTTTTGCTCTTCTCCCTTCTCAGAGCATTTTCTCCAAACCCACCAAGAATCAGATCAAAGCCACGCTCTTTCTTAAAGCCTTCTCTTTCAGCAAGAAGCTATCTACCTTCAGGGTTGATTTGTATAATTCTGGCCTGGAAAGTCACTGAAAGGAAACCTTGTTACAGATGAGTCTTGCTGAATGTGTCCTCCTAGGGACAGTCATAGAATTCAGTGTTCCAGAACCTGAGATAGGTGTTTAGTCCTTTGCTAGCAGATAGGAAAGTTCTCTGAATAGATTCCACACTTCACAGGAAGTGTGTCAGACATCAACAGGCAACCTTTTTTTTTTTTAAATTTATTTATTCTTTAAATCACATTCGATAAATGGTTTTGGGGAACCCTCCCTCTGTCACCCCCTCCATTCACTAAAACCCCTCTCTTTGTTGTTTGCTAGTCTGCTTTAAGTCCGTTAGTCTCTTTCCTGTGGCAGTTGTCCTTTCAGTGGGTGAGGGACTGTGTTCTTGGCGAACCATGCTGGTAGGTTTTCAATGTTAACCTTGTGTTGAACAGTCTATATTTGTGGTCTGTTCATGTTTTCTTGTTGCAGGCTGTCTTCTCCAGACCCTTCTCTCTGTTGTTTTGCTGCCTTTTTTTTTTTTTTTTTTCCCGAGACTAGGTCTTGCTATTTTTACCCATGGAACCGCAGGCTCATGTTGCCTGGGGTACCACGGACTCAAGCAATCCCCAGACTCAGCTTCCCAGGTAGCTGGGATTACAGGCATGCACCACTATGCCTAGCTATTTTTTGGGATGAGGTCTTGTTATGTTGTCCCAAGCAGGACTCGAACCGTGATCCCTAGCTCCAGCCACTTCATAGGCTGAAGCTTACAGGCACAAGCCACCATACCTGGCTTGTTTTGCTGCTTTACCTTATGGTTCTGGCATCTGATTTAGGGGGTCCCCAGCCAGTGGCAGTGAAAGTGTTTCTCTGTTGATACAGGCATCTGTGAATGGCCATTATAGATCATCTCCTTTGCCACAGTTTGCAGCTTTGCTGTGGGACCGATGCCCCCACTCTTTGGCCTACCTCTCCCGTAGTGTGGGGAGGGGTGCCTAGCTCACCTAGATGGCATCTCAGAAATGAAGTTTTGGCTCTTCCATACCTGGTGTGCATGTAGGTGTGGATTCGTGACATTGTGTTTCCATAGTTGTTTCTCCAGTCTCGCATGCACTGGTTCTCTCGAGAGTCCGTCTCATGTGTCCAAACTGTGGGCTGGATTTTTACCTGGTCCCTCATCTATTCTATGATGGTGTTTGTATTATTTATGTTCTTCCTCCTCCTGAAGATTAGCTGGAGTGAGAGTGAAATGGAAGGGACATTCCCTCCCTCCCCACCACGCACCAGTACCTCCCTGCATAGGGGCAGGGCCTGGATGGCCACGCAGGTCCAGTCCCAGGTCCCCTTGGGGTAGGGGTTTGGCCAAACCATGTCTCAAGAGGCAACCTTCATGACTCAGTTTGACAGTTACTATAAGCCTAGGAAAAGAAGGAGGGGGCTTTCCTGAGGATACTGGTGGGCTTTCCTGGCAGGGGCTGGCTATGTTCCAATTTACCCAGTGGAACCCTGGTTCATGAATTGGATCCCCTCTGCACCAGTTTGTGTCCTTTGCCCTAACCAATATCCCTACCTGTAACTTGTATCCTAACATGTCCCTGTATCCCCTACTTGTGTTTACATCCAAAGGTTTAAGCTAGTTTTCCTTTTTTACCTTCACAGCAACTTCTCCTGGCTTAGATTCTCTTAAGATTTGTGGTTCCTTCCTTGGGACATGATTCTTGTGTGGTTATTCATTAGTGTATGATTTGGTCCTTGATTATGTTGGCTCAACCTCAACTGTGCACTTAGGTGTGGTACCTGGTTTCTGTTTGGCACCTAATGGTTTGTGTACCGATAACTGTCTTAATAATGAAGATAATAACTAACAATTGTGATATGCTCATGATGGTCCAGTGCTAGACAGGTAATCCTCACATCAGTTCTGTAAAGAAATCACTACTACCTTCCTCTTAGAGATGAGGTCTGGAGACTAAAAGAGGTTAAGTGACTTGACCAAGGTCACAGAGCAAGGAGAAGGTACAGCTGGAGTTTTAGTTCATGTCCATATGAATGAATGACAAAGAGAAACACATACAGACACACCATTTCGTTTACAATATTCTGTCTCATGCCTAACACCAATTACTCAAGCCCAAGGACAGCTGGCTTCCGCCATCCCACCAACATCATGACATGGGTTTCCTGTTTTGAGTAGCTATTGGTCCAGACCCAGGTTAGGGCTGTTACGTTGATAAACTCATAACTACACAGCAGTATCTGTACAGTGGCTTTTGTCCTTTGTCTAATTGCGTCTTTATGCTTGACTCTCAATTTATTCTGTAAACTCCAGAAGGGTAGGGTCTTTGTGTATCCTAGGACAGTGCCTGCACCTAGTAGGCGCACAATTAAGCCACAATTATTTTCATGCTGTCCCTTGTTCTAGGTCTATCTACTTAAGCTAATTAATGAGAAATATGGAGGGTAACAGAGGTAATCTCTACAAAATGAATGTGAAATAAACCTGAAAACAAAGGTTTTTTTCTGCAGACCACGGAAATATCTAATTGGACTTGGCTCTCTGTACAAGCAGATGTGTGTTCCTATCAGAACCCCTGTTGAAAAATCTCCAGAAACTACTAGCCTCCAAGATGGAAGCTGGTGAAGTACTGGTGACACCACGTGGCTGTGAGAGGAAACACAGGCTGGGCTTTGGTCAGTGCAGAGAGAGAAAAAACAGTGGAGATGGTAGAGGGGCCTCCCACAATGATAGCACAGCTGCAGGTTTAAAATTACGTGGGTAATTTTAAATATCAAACAATACAACCACCACCACCATCGCAGCAGCAGCAACATCTGATGTAATCAAAGATTCTTATGTGCCAGGCACCCTACATTACGTGTACTATGGGAATTAACTCATTTAAGTGTCAAAGGGAAGTGGAGGTTTGGACGTGAATGTTCGTGGGTGAAATAGCCAGAGGTCTATTTACTGAATATGAGAACCATGAAGGGTTCTACCTCATAGAAAAGAATCAGAAGTACTTAGTGAATGATGATGATATTAGTGATCAATAATAAATGCCCATGATGTTAGCAACTGCAAGGGCCATGATAATATTCTGAAGTGCAGTGTTATGATGAGACAGTTTCTGTGGGTCCTTGTATTTGTTAGGGTACTAATTTATTTAGGATTATGTTCAGAGAAATAGGTCATCAAGAGATAGTGTCTCCTTTCTCCTCCATGAAAGGATTTTTCTACCAAATTGGAGGTAGAGAAGCTGAAAGCCAGAGCATGAAGACTGCTGTGTCTCTGACAAGTACTGACAGGTGACAAGGGGAAAAGATAAAACATGTGATATTTAATACACTTAGTATGCTCAGCAGAGAAATGTGACCATTAGACTAGTAGGCACTCAACAATTTTAATAGTAAGGAACACTTACTCCTAGAAGAAGGGCTGGTGGAGATACCCAGAAGCATTCACTCCATTCTTTTTCCAGCCTGGAGGCTGGTGAAGAATTCTGTGAAATGCAGACTGGGGATTAGACATTCCATGTATAGTCAGGGTCAAAGTTTCAGAAAGATATTTCATACTTTTAAAAATAAAGAAACTGAACTGCTCAGAATCACATGGATACAGTTTTCTCTGAAAAATTTTATTTCCCCAGTAGAAAAAAATATCATCACTTAAAATAACTTTTACATCTTACACAGGATTCACAATCATTATAAAGAAGTTTAAATGAAAACAGGAAAGTATAAAGAAAGTTCAGCTGAGATACTATCAAATATCTTCCTATACATTTTTCTACACACAAATTTGCTCAGAAATAATTACGTTTGCTAAGTCAACACGCATCTTTCTACACTATTTGTTTTCAGTAACTACATAATAGTTATTGAGGAGTGTGTTTATGATGAATTTCATTAATGCCTTTTGTTCAATCTACATATTTATCTGAAATATACAATAAATTAAATGCCAAATCAAAGCACTCTTACGTAACTAAATCAGTTCAGAATTGTGTATGTGTTTTCCTTGAAGTTGGTCAGGAAATGCACTTATCTTTATCTTAAGAAAAGGTTATATGCTAAGTAAATTAGAATCAGGGATAAAATACCACAAAGTTCCTGGGTTTATTCCACAAGTTACATAAACAAAATCCTTAGAGGGGTGGTGGGCGGCAGTGCTCAAGGCTTGGAAAATTTCGCTAAACCTGAAGCTCCTCCCAGCGGTCAACTGACTCTCTGCTACTGCCCTCTGGTGGTGATGTTGAAATATTGCTGGATGCCCTTCTCAAGTTTTAACTTGGTCACGGTGAGGACAGAGTGCAATCAACATGACATCGGTGGCAATATTTAGCTTGGGTTGATTATACCTTGGTTCTGTTTTCCTTGAAAAGAGATGACTTGAGATAATGTACCTTATCTCAAGATATTTCTTCAGGCTAGAAAACACCAGTGCATCACGATGGGCTGCAGGTAAATAGTTGTAAGCTCCATCACTCTTGCTCCAAAGGCCTCCTGATTCCTAAGGTATCTTGTCCTGGCTTTCATTCTCCAAAGGTTTTCTTCCTTTGGAAGTGTGTGTGCCAGGGACTTCGCCGAGTGGGATCCATAGATTTCTTGACCTGCCTTTATGGGAAAGAAATTTCTGACTCAAAATGTTCATTACTTCATTCCTCCCCTAAATAATGGCTTATGAAATTTTTATTTTGCCTGGTTTTACACTGAGTCTTTGTAGCTTCCGATGGCATCTTTTGACTAGATTTATAGACTATTGTTTGTGGAAACATTTGTGAGAAATTTGTTCTTATTCAGATTTCTTTATGCAGTTGTTCTCCTCATGACAATAATATTCTTTTGATATTTAGTTTTGAAGAGTTCTGGTGATGGATACTGATGTGTCTAATATCATGTCCTCAGGATTATTAACCTGCAAAACCTCGTTGTTAAACCTGATTGCTCCTGAAGAGTAATTCCAAGAAACTCTGCCCCCAGCCCTTATCTTTATATGGGGGTATAATTCCTCTTGATTTCAAGATATGCTTAGGTTTATCACTGAGTCAACAAGTCATCCTTCAATATCTGCCTCTTTTGAGGCTAGTTTTCCCCCCTGAACATCTTAATCTATGGACATATTGCTTATAAACTTTCTGAACATCTTCTGTCTGATTTCATGTGTTAGTGGAAGTTTTTCTTAGAAAGTTATCTCAATAATCATGTTCTACATATAGCTCTGGAAATGCTTTATCCAGATCAAAATTTGGGAGGAATTTCTCTATCAACTTGACTCAAATGCTCCTCAAAAATTAGTTGCTGAATAAAGAGAGTCCATGAATAAAATGATTCATAAATTAACAAGTCCAGGAGAGTTGCTTGGAATCCTGAGATTATTGGATACAAATACTTAAGACAAAGCACACACATATATGCATATGCATATATAAATATATACATATATATAAATATATACAAATACATGTGTAATTTTAAGAAAACTGGTTGGGACACATCTCCAGTGACATCAATGGATATCTTATTAATGAACTAAAGTGAACTGGAATCCAATTCCTCAAGGAGATCATTTTGGGGACTTACTAAATAGAAGAGGTTGACCAAGACATGATTTCTCACAAGTCTCTTCAGGAGCATTTGAGTCAAATTGACAGAGAAATCCAGATTTTATGCACTGTTTTTAACAATAATGAATACTGAAGAATTTTTCCCTGCCTAACTTCTCATAAAAATGACTTTTTATTGGCCATTATTCATAAAGGTTTTTCCTTGACCTGCATTATTCATGTAAAATTTATCTCCCCTGGTAATAATTCTTACAAGGTCTCTCCTCAGCTTGTTTTGTCCAAAGAGTTATGTTTCCTCAGACAAATGATATTTCATGCTGTCTATTATGGTTTTGGAATATGTCCCGAATACTGACTTTTTAGGGGGGTCTGGAGAGGGGAATAATTGTAGTCTGAAAATACCATTGGTTACAAAATTAGGGTCAACAATTCCCCATCAGTTTCTCCTTTTTTGTCATTATAAACACATTTTTTCTTTCTTGACACCTCTGATAGAGCAATTTTTGCCCCAAAAGCCCTTATCTGCAAGCGACATTTTTCTTGATGTTTTTGTTTATTGCTTTTCACTATGACTAAATTCATCTACAAATGGATATTTTTAGATAATATTATCTTTGAATCCTGGAGGTGATCCTTTTTGACAACAGCAACTGAAGAATCTTTTCTAGTTATTTATTTGGATCCGGTATCTTTTGACCTTGACTTTAGAGACAGCAGACCTAGGAAATCTCATCTAGTGCAAGTTAAACTTGTAACCATGCTGTCCTTTGACAGGTCTGCTCTCTGGCGACACTTACTGGAACTCTCTTCCTTCTGTGACATTTGGATTTGATTTTTGTTGAGAGACCTCAGAAGTTTCTCCTTGACAAGCAGAACTCGGATACAAAAGCAGAAAGACCCAGAGCCTTTCCTCTACCACGGTAAGACAGGCGTAATGACTGCTGCAAACCACCTTCCAGGGACTGCTGGCTCAAGCATGGAACTGTCTTCATACAAACTGTAAATTTTAACCCAAGAGAATCCGTCACCAGTTTTTCTGCTGACAAGCATCTTCTTATAACCACATCTTTAGTTGATTTAAGCCATTTTGTTCTCATAACCTGAAAGTATCTGGTTGTGATAGTGTAGTTTTCTGATTTATATCCCCCAAGTCATTCTTTTTATTCACTTTCTAAAGATAGAAAAGGGGGGATCTATTTCCCCACAGGATGTTATTCAATCTTTTCAAGAACACTTACAATCTACATAAAAATATAAGAATAGTATCACTCAGTACTTATTAATCAAAAGAATGTTTTCACTAGAAGATAATGCTCTGTCACTGGGAAGATCTTTAATTTATGGACTTATCACTTATAAGGTTATAACAGCCTCGAAAGGCTCTAACATGAATTTGAAATCTCCTGCTTGGGACTGTAAATGCTTAGCGTGTCTATTCATTTTGGCTTCTCATCAAGACAATAAAATATGCATGACTGAACTTAAATGCTTATGAATAACGATGAGCATCTGAAGGGTCTTTGAAGATTTCACTTCATCTAAGAGGTAAGAAAAATATTTTAATTGACTTGGAGTAAAGTGTCCAGGGACAGGGGAATTGAACTTCCCTTATGAGAAAACGCTAGGTATCACATCTTGGCAGCCAAGTATGTAAGCTCCTGACAGATCCAAGTGCTACTCTCTAGCTGTTTAAGTTTGGATCAGTCAGTAACCTCTAACTTTTGTTGGTTACTAATCCATAACATGGGGATTATAAAAGTTTCCAACTCGTGGAGCATTTTGAGAATTAAATGGCACTGCACCACCTATCATACAGTTTTAGTTTTGAACTTCAAGTTCTTAAAAGATTTTTTGAAGAACAAGGCTTGAGGTCACAGTGGAAAGACCAGAATGGAGAACAGAGAAATGACAGCAATCAGATTTTTTAGCAGGAGGAAAGTCAACTCTAACTTATCAGCGTTGTCAGTCTACCAAGATGTTTTTTGTTCTTATGAGTGAGTTGAAATGGCTTTCAAACTGCTATAACATGCACCCACACATCTCACCTAAGTCAGGTTCTGTTACTCATTTTTGACTTCCATGGTTTTTTATCACTGTTGCCAGAAGTATGTACTCAGCACTTGCTTCGATTCTGTCTTCAGAGCCTTTCTACTGCTTCTGCACAGATGGGGGAATAAGGAATGGAGCTGAGTCCTGCCTACTGCTAGTCACCACCATGACAACTTCATAAGAGATGGCACATCTGGTTGAGCAATGAGGAGACACCATGGGTCACACAGTAAGTGATAGAAGCTAAGAGTAGAAAATTCAGGATGGAGGCCTCACGAGACCAGAAATACTCTTCTGGGAGTCTACCCAAAGGAGACCTCAATGTGGGTACAAAAGGACACCTGTGCTTGGATGTTCATTGCAGCACTGTTTATAATTGTAACAACATGGAAACAACCCAAATGTCCCAAAACAGATGAATGGATGAAGAAGATGTGGTATATATACACAATGGAGTATTACTCATCAATTAAAAATGACACATTTGATGAATTTATTGAAACTTGGATGTACCTAGAAGAATCATACTAGCAGAAATGAGTCAGAAAGAAAAAGACAGAATCCAAAACTTTCACTAATATATGGACAACCAAATAAAAATACACAATGGGAGGGTGGGGACCAGCTGGAGTGGTCAGGGAGGGGAGGTGTTGGGTGAACCCTGGAGATTAAATGGAGATTAAATTGATGTGACATATAAAAAAATAATTAATTAATTAAAAAAAATTAAATCAGCCAAATGAAAAAATCTGTTCTAGCAAGTACAGTCTGTTATAAAAAGTATCTGAGGCACAGACCAGAGGTGGAGATATGGAGACTGAGGGTGATTGTAGAGAATCACTGGTTCTTACAAATCTGCTTAATCCCACCCTAGAAGTAATTAATTTAACAGTTGATAATGATTCCACAAAGGGATGAACCCTTCCCCAAAAGAACACTGTGGCTCTACAAGTTCCGCAATGGCATAGCCAGCTCTCTTGCCTTTCTGTAACTATGCAGGTGTTTCTTTTCACAAACCTTTTTCCCTTGTAAAACAGCAGTGACTGCTCTCGCTGCCAGCTGTCTTTGCAAACGCCATCTTCCCCTTTCCTTTTTTCAATATAATAAATCTGCCCTTTTGGATACAGTCAAAAGTCTTTACCTTGTGGGGAAACTTACCATGTGCTAAAAGGGAAATTCGGATAAAACTTTTTTCAAAGGTAACCCTAGGATCCCACTCACTGAGCTCCATACCTCTTTAAACTGACATCAATAAGGACCTTAAATGTTTCTATGACTGAGAAGGAAAGCCACTCATTGCACCCCATCTGACATCTATATTACCACTTTCATCTTAGTTTTAGTGTTGAGGTAGGACTAGAGAAAGTCAGGGAGTGAAGGGAGCTCAGTTACCAGGCTCTTGTAAAAATCTAAGCAAAGGATGATTATGGCTTGGGCATTCAAGCAATTGAATTCTGCTTTGTTTTCCATGAAAGTCAACAGACCAAATATAGAGTAACCCCTCCCCCCCCCAAAAAAAAGATGACAAGTGTTTACACCTGACCAGACAGAATGGAAAGAAGCTGGGTGCAGTGGTGCATGCCTTTAATCCCAGCCTTGGGAGGCTGAGGCTAAGAATTGCTTGAGTCCGTGGGTTCGAGACTACCCCAGGCAACACAGCAAGACCTAGTCTCAAAAAAAAGCTGGGCATGGTAGAGCGTATCTGTAATCTAGCCTTGGGAGGCTGAGACTAGGTATCACTTAAGTCCATGGGTTCGGGACTACCCCAGGCAACATAGCAAGACCTAGTCTCAAAAAAAAAAAAAAAAAAGGAAAGAGATTGATTCAAGGAGAATATCAGGGATCCACTTGGGTAAGTTAAGCATGAAATGTCCATTGGTTATTTAGGTAGCAATGTCAAGTCCTGTTGCTCAAAGGTAGAAATATGCTAAATTCATAAACTTATAACAGACATTTGAATGTCAATAGAAAATAACTGAAAAAAATTCCAAAGCCTGGAGTTTGTCTTTGGAGCTGTTTAAAAGACCTGTTTTATTAGTGACTTCCTAGACTCTAAAGCATGTGTAAACACTTGATGAGGCCTGACTGCAAAATTCAGCCACAGATAAGACAGGACTGTATGAGATAGAAGTGTTTTCACGATCTAATCTCCAAAAATCCTCAAGAGTTTACTTATTTTAAATCCTTGTCATGAGTTATTTTATCCTGTAACTAGCTCAAGTCTTCACATGACTAAGAAGTTTCATGGTATCAGAACAAGACTTGGGGTGGAGAGTCCCTCAGACACTTCCTCCCACAAGCTCTCAAATCTTGGTTTAATCCACACAGTTACCATCTTCAAGTATAGACTCTTCCAGCTGGTCATTTTCTCAACTTGCAGCTTTCCTTGAGATAGACACCATTGGAAACATCCACCTTCTGACACTCTTAAGGAGGAAATTTGGAGCTAGGCTGCCTTTCTGTGCAAGTTCATGTGGAAAACCCTGGTAATTCATTTCTTCTGGAGTTCTGACATTGAAGTTTACCTGGCCAAATGGCCTCCAAGAACTCTCTTAAGGCATTCTTGTAATCATATTGGAAGTACTTGGCATGGATTCCTGCTCCAATACCTCTTTCTCGAGGGGTTTTTTGTTTTCCTGCATGGATATGGTCTTCTCTATAGTCTGAACTACAGATGTCAGTGACTAAATTGGAAGCAAAAGAAAGTTATTAGTAGAGAAAAATTCACACTTTACTTGGTAAGAATATACTATTATCATTTCATGCCCAAGATTAGGAACAAAACTGAATGGCCTTGCAATAGTAAAACACAAAACCTGATAGGACCCAGATGATCCATCAATACTTTAATAACTGTCTGCTAGAATAAAACTCAATATTTTTTGAAAAGGAAACAGCAACATTTAGACTCTCCCTGAAACATATCATCTGTAGTGTTCCACATACAAATAAGAACTTTCAGATTTGTGAAAAAGTAGGAAAATGTGAACCAGCATCGAGAAAAAAAGGGCCCAACATAAAGAGACCCCCCCCCCCGATGAAAAGAGGATAGATTGGAAAGCCAGGACTTAAAAGGCTATTGTAAATATTTCCACAAATTTAAAGAAGAAAAATGGACATGTGACTCCTGTTTGCCCAGAAGTCCCAAGGATCAGTTCTGGCTCGAATGCCATCTTCCCCATAAATCTTTTCTTGATTCATATCATGGATACTATCCCTACCACACATAACGCTCTGTCTATTCCCTTTTGAATTTATGTATTGAGCCAGTAGTATCCAGTCTGGGGTACTCAAAGACTTTATAAGTTGCATTCAAGCAATGAAGGTTTTAAGATATTAAGACAAATCTTACAATACTTTGATTTAAGCCCATTAGCTAAATCAATAGATCTGCTGAAATTTTATATGCAACCCATCCCCAGCCTGTTTGAAACTAGGTTTTACAATAACAGTGACACAAAATCTGAATGTAACCAACAGAAAGGGGTAGTATGCAAACCACCTAAGTCAACAAGAAACTAGAACTGAGATTCTCATTTTATTTGATAAAGGGCACAAATTCTTTTTGCCCTTTATTCAGCCTTTTCAGTTTCTAATAAGAGAATAATTTTTGCTTGAATGACACAGCTTTTCCTTATCAGGTAGGAAGATGATCTGTCAAGTTCTCTTTATTTCCTTCTAACAAAGAGGCTTTGAACTTGCTTTTAAAACTGAGGAGTTGCACATAGTCAAGGCATTGTGTAGGACTTCCCACATGACTGGCTTTGTTTCACACTTGGCAAAAGAAGAGTCTACACTTTACTTATCTAAATATTGCTAAGGAAAACTGCTATACAAAGGAACAGTTCAAAATATTCATGTAAGCAATTTTTATTTAATAAAAGTGCCATGAAACAAGGCTGGAGTTTTGGGAGTCTTTCCCTGCCTTATTTATTTTTATTTCTAACAATGAGGTTTCGAGTCAGGAGAGGATTAGTATGGGCAGTAAGGTAAGGACAACTTTTGCTTAATGACATTATTTCTACCTTTCCCAACAACTGCTAGAAGAATGAGTGATTTCTAAACCTTAGACAATAGTCTAACAATTGTATGAAAATGTCATTATCTTTATGTATTTATTAGACATCCAGATTTTTTAAAAAAGTATGTCTATGAATTGTTTATGAGAAAAGCTGAGGATGCTTGTATAAATATAAATAAGTTTAATTTCCTCCTATCTTCATCAAGTTGACCTTGGAAACTAGCTTAAGTTAGGGAATTGTACAAGACCACATTAAGGATTTTAACACACAGGATATAGTGATCATTAAAAAAGGTGTCAGATATCAAACCCAATACATTAATTTCCTATTCACATATCTTGTCCTTTCTAGAAAACACAAAATGACACAAGATGTTTTCAAGAAGAGACTGGCAATAATTCTTGAAGACAAAAGGTATGCTTCTTAAACTAATAGATACACAGTTCTTTCTTTCTTTCTCTTTTTTTTTTAGACTAGGTCTCTCTATTTTTGCCTGTGGAACCACAGGCTCACGTTGCCCAGGGTACCACAGACTCAAGCAATCCCAGCCTCAGCTTCCCAGGTAGCTGGGATTACAGGTGCATGCCACCACACCCAGCTATATTTTTTTTGGAACTAGGTCTCGCTACGTGTCCCTGGCAGGACTCAAACCGTGATTCCTGGCCCTGGTCGCAGCTTCCTAGGCTGCCACTTACAGGCATGCGCCACCATGCCCAGCCTACACAGTTATTTCTAATTAGCCAAAGTTATTAATTTTAGATCATTGAAGTGGCATCTATGACTTAATATATAAACTAATAGCATCTAACAAATAAAATACTTATGTAGTATATACTGAAGTTTACACTTGAAAATGGTTAATAACAACCATGTTTCTTCTTTTTTTAAATACATTTTAAAAAGGGTTCAAAGGTTTTTATTTGAAAATATCTTTATTCCCAGGAACATATTTGTTTCTTCAAAAATCTGATTTTAAAATCAGTAATAACTCAAGTATTTCCTGAAATCTGAAATGAAATTGCCTTTCAACATTTTTTCCATTTGATTAGGATCTTATTGACAAGATTTGTTTACATATAAACAAAAAAAGACTGATATATAAACATATGAATATGGAAGACAGGTGAATGGGAGGCTTACAGTGCTCTGCATTATGGCTGAGTGACTTGGGTTCCCTGGGTCCCTCATTGAGATGTATGTATGCAGGGCTGAGCTCCTTCCCTACCTGTGACACTGTTTATCTCTCTGTTGAATCTGACACTCTTCTTGCTTCAGCATCTCTGTCATTTGGGTTTCCTTGAGACTATTATCATACTCTTCCTTCAGCTGGATTTCTTTGTTCCTGTTCTGAGATGATGTGAGGTCAGGCCCCAGAGAAGCATGCCAAGAGGGCCTACGGACCTCAGAGACCTCAGGTTCTGGGCCTTCAGAACCTGGGTTTGCTCCTATAACTAGTTTTAGTTGACCAGTATCTCCAACCCACCAACTCTACAGCCCTTGGGAGCTGGTTCCACCCTTCAGCCCCCAGATTCCCAACACTGCTGGAATAGCTGAGCCTAAGTGAACTTCACAGGTTGGATGAAGTAAAAAACTCCCCAAGTCAACTTTAGAATTCTGCTTTGGATTTCAAGCTACCCTGGGAAAGCTAAAAGGCCTCCCCAAGTCAATTCAGTGTGCAGACAACCCACCTCTTCTTTTGCTTGAGAGACTTTCCTGTAATGATGAAGCCAGTAAGCCAGGTACTCTATGGGGTCACTTGGCCGAATTTTCGCCACCTCCTCCAGGGCCTGGGTCAGGCTATTTCCAAAGCACCTCTTCAGGTATTCAGTTTCCATCCTCATGGACCTGGGAAACATTGCAAGAGAGTCAGGCTATTTTAAAAACTACTGTGACTTTAACGTGAACACGTACTAACCAACTCAGATTCATTTCAGTACAAACACAAACTGTTTCTAGATCCCATCCTTCCCAAACCAATCAGAACCAATTTATACACATTTGCCAGTAGACTTACATCCAAATGGGTTTTTTCTAAATCTCTCTAGCTGTCCTAGGTCAGATATCCTGGAGATCATCAGCCCTGAGAGAAGTTGGTAGACAGGTGGTCGGGGCGGCTATTATAATGGCCTCCACTTAGCCATACATTTCTGCCCTTGAGTAGGGAGCAAATAACTGAGTAAATAGGAGGTCTAAGAGGGGTTCAGAGAGCAAAGAGACTGTACCATTGTGAGGTTGGAAGTTACAATCATCTATGACATAAATAAAACAGGTTAATCTATTTCACATGAGACTACTGGGAAGCCCTGAAAGAAAAGGGGTGGAAAGTGCTGGGCATTATAGCTCCTGGCCAGGCGCTTGTGCCCTAACAATACAACCTACTACTCTGATGAAGCAGGCAACCATTTAAAGTTGAATTGACACTCTTCGAATTATAAGTAATCAGATTTCAGCCTGAGGTAGATCACAGATTAGGACTGGCAGCATGGTGTGGTAAGAAAATGGACTCCCCAGTGAGACAGATCGAACTCCAGTGCTGACTTTGTCATTTATTAGCTGTGTGATCTTCAGCAAGTCATCCAGTTGCTGACTCAATTTTCTCATCTGTTGAACAGAGTTAAAAAAAACATGTGCTTTGCAATTGTGAGGATTAAAAGAGACAATAAATGCATGTAAAGCTCTTAACCTGGCACAGTAGTGTTTATTAGATATTAACCTGAACATTTTGTGACCAGAAATGGTTTCAGACTTGGCCTGTATTTGACCAGCTCCATACTCCTGAAGTTTATATATTTTAATTCCACAAGAGCTAATAATAAGGGCTTAGATCCAGCCCTAGAAGCATTTTTCAGTTTTAGAAAACATTTCCTAACTCTCCACTGCAAAGAGCTAGTAGTAAAACAGCTCAGTAACAATGAGCACTCTGAACATGCATACTTGTATTTAAATAGCCTTCACCACTGAAAAGGAATTGTGGTTCCTTGGGAAAATGGCTGATTCCAAGTTTGAAGCACTTCTTCTTCCAGAAAGTTAAAAAAAATGATGAAGAAATAAAATAGTTGGGGCACAGCAGCTTGAAGGTGCTGCTAATAGCCAAACTGGGACAATGTGACTGGTGAAATAAATGATCATAATGGGTTATAAGTAATTGAATAAAATAAGTATCCAAGAGTTCAGATAATAAATAAATGAATGGAGAAAGAGGCAAATAGAACCTGAGTAGAACGTGAGAAGAATAATGAAGATTTAGAACATAATGTTGTTTTATAACTATGGCAGTATAACTGACTCAATTAGTGCTAAAATACGTGAATAGTTGACAACGAGTACAATGTTTATATAGTTTCAAAGTGCCTCCCCACAAATTATATATCAATACCAAAGGAAAATACCAAATCAATACCAAAGGAAACTTGATGTAATGAAACCTGGTGGACACAACTTTAATCAAGTGACCAAAGCCAACTTCACCAATAAAGGGACAAGGTGACAACATATTCCTGACGTGACACATGCATTAGTGGGACATAATACAGTCCTGTGAATTTCTACCTAAAATGCAAAACTTGGATCAAATTGAGAAAACATCAACAAAACCACTTTGAAAAAGTGTGCAATTGCCTTTACTCTTTAAAATGTCAGGATCGTGAAAGACAAAGACTTTTCCAAATCAAAGGAGACTGAAAGGGCATAACTGCACATAACACATGACTTGGATTGGATGTAGACCAGGGGAAGAAAATTCTATAAAAGATGTGGTTGAGAAAACTGGATAAACTGACAGTGAATTGTAGATTGCAGAACTGAATTACATCAAGATTAAATTTTCTGTGTTTGGTAACTGAAATATGAGTAAGAAAATGTCCATGATTTTAGGAGACATATACCATACTAACACTGAATAATGACTTCCATAGGCGTTCAAGTCTTAATACCTGGAACCAATGAACATTACCTTAATTTGGAAAAAAAGACCTTGCAGATATGATGGAGCATTTCAATTTACAGAGATTATACTGGATTTACCAGGTAAGCACAATGTAATCATCAGGGTCTTTATAAGAGGGAGACGGTAAGACCAGACTGGGAAGATGTGAAGAGGAAGCAGAGGGAGCAGAGGTGATGTGGTTCAGGAACATGAGTCAAAGAATGTGGAAAAGCTCCTAGAACCTGGAAAAGGCAAGGATGTGGATTCTCCTTTAGGACCCCCAGAAGGTCCCAGCACTTGCTGACTCTGACTTTTGCCTTGTAAAATTCATTTTGGATTTCTGACTCCAAAAAGTTCAAGAGAATTAATGTGCGTGTAAAGCCTCCGAGTTTGGAGTAGCGGTGGAGGCTGTGGCTAGAGGGTGTGGTGTACATAATTACCTTACACCAATCTGCCTTCCACCATCCATCAGTGCCCACTCAGGCGCTTACTACCTCAACTATCCTCTTGTAAAGTTTCCCCTATCCAGCTCTGCCCTGCACAGAAGCTAAAACTTCGCATGTAAACGCTAGCAAGACGTTGTGCATGGAGGACTACATCAGGCTGCAATGGCTGGGGCCTGGCTGAAGTTCACTTGCTTCCCGAAATGGGGGTGCCTGGACTAGTTCTGAAAGGAACCAAACAGAGGTCACTAGAAAAGACTAAGGGGCAAAGTCTTGAAAATACCGGGTTATGGAGCTTGTAGGGATTGCTTCCGGGACTGTGGGGTTTCCCATCACCGACAAATGACTACTTGCTACTCCCTCCCAGAACACTTTGCTCTTTAATTTGTCCCAGGGCGCACGGGCCTCTCACAGCCTCCAGGTTGCATGTCTTCCCAGCAATCCAAATCTTTTTTTTTTTTTTTTAAGCAATCCAAATCTTGAGCTTCTTCTCTCCTAGGCCCGGCACTCTCAGCACCCCTCGAACGCTCTCTGCTCGCGCCGTGACGCACCATCCTCGCTCTTTCCTGCTGCGCGTTCTCTCCTTCGCTAGTGCGCGTCCTCTTCCCACTCACACGCGCACCCCTACTTTTGTGGCGATTTCTCCCCGTCATCCCCTCCTCCCCTGTCGACCCCACATCTCCTTCGTCCCCGGATTCTCCTCTTGCTTACCAGGTCGCCCAGAACCATCCGGAACCCACAGTTGCTACTTGCACCGGAGGCTTGAGTGCTTGTTGCTTAGCAACGGGACGCAATTAACCAGTATTGGGTAAGCGGGTGCGTCGGGTGTGCACCCCGGGGACGCAGGCGTGTTTTGGGAACACCGTTCTTGGTGCAAGGCTGGGTTCCCGCAAACCTTCCCTTGAGAAGGTTTTGGCAGTTGGACCTTACGAAAAGCGTTGGTTTCAGTGGAGATCCAGGCTCTCTCAACAGAGCTAGGGGTGAGTGCGGCTCCAGGACTCACTCGTCAGGGTCCTGTGGTTGGCTCCTCCCCTTGCTTCTCATTGGTGACCGAAGCCTCGCCTGGTGGAGGGACAGCAGGACCTGGACGCTCTTCGGCACGCCCAAGGCGGAATAGGAACCGCAGCCCGCTAGGAGGAGGGCTGCCAGATCAAATAGGGGACTCCCAGATCAGAGAAATATGTGCACATTGTGCTTACCTGGAAAATCCAGTATAATCTTTGTAAAGTGAAATTCTCCGTGCCAGATACACTGGCATTCTAGATTCACATACGTTTTTCAGCACCAGAACAATGTAACACAAAATCGATCATATGTCTGAAATTCACATTTAACTGGGTATCCTGCATTTTTAATTGCTAAATCTGACCATCTAACCCAGCCCTTCCCACTTCCCCGGGCATCTTTCTCCCAGGCAGGCCTGGGCTGGGGGTCTCTCTATTTCTGTGACAATCTCTTCAGATTTGAAGCTACTGTTTCCGTGGGAAGGGGCTCTCTTATGTTGAGCCAAGATACTTACTTGTTAGTATCTGGAAAATAACATTCCTTAGGACATTTTTATGAGATAAGTCTTCTCTCGACTTCCTGGGGGTCTCGCTGAAAAGGTGATGCAGCACTCATAGTCCTGATACCCACCCTAAGGACTATGGGCTCTCCCCATGTGCTTTCTTTCTGGAGTAGGAACAGGAGTTCGTTTTCTTTTATATGGTCTCCACTTCAAATGACCCTGAGATGTAGGTGTCGTAATTTTTGTCTCTCAATTATATCCCATTGAGGAAACATGGTGAAGACACTGTGTTCCTGACTCTGTTGTATTAATTCTTTTCTCTCTGTGATTTAGATAACAATGCCAACTGGACAGGGAAATAAGTTCATTTATGCCAGTTTTTAGCTTTCATGGCTTAATTATGATGACTGCATATATGTATACGCACATACATATTCCTTTCCTCATTAGTTGGTAAAAGATTGTATAGTCTATACAATTGTTGCACCTTTTTTGTTTGTTTGTTCGTTTTCACTTCACACTCTGTCCTAGGGATCATCCCTAATTTTAGAGCTTTTCCTCATTCCCTTTTACATCTGCACAATAATCAATTGTGTTGCTTTAGCCCATCAACCCCATAATGATGAATATTTGGATGAAGTTCTAGTTTGGCTATTTCTAAATAATAGTGCAAAAGGACCACTGTCTGTTTTGCTTTATGTTTTTGCAAGGCAGTGAGTTTGATGGGTCAAAGGGTAAATACATAGGTAAGTATCTAGATACTTATATAGCCCAATTCCCCTCTCTAAGGGTTACTTCATTTGTACTCACACTGCGATTGTTGAGAGAACATTACAAAGGTCCGTGGATGAACTTATAAGGTCATAGTTTCTAAAATTTTACGCAGAAAATTTGTCTAGGGATGGGTCTAGAAACATTGGCGTTCTACAACCTACAATTACTCATGCCTGGCATATAAAAGGTATGTGGCATTTATTTCTTAAATAATAAATACATTTCATTATGTTCTCAAAAGAATGGATTTCATAAGGGTTATTTTAGAGTGACAAATTTTTCCAAAGCACCTAAGACACAGTGTTTGCTCCTGTCTTAAAAGAAACTCTGGTCTAAGATTATTCCTGTTCTTCTTCAGTTGAATAAACTGGGCCATTACTAGGATAGTGAAGAAGCGCATTCATTTACCACTATGACTAAAACACACTCTTTGAGGACATAGAGGAATTATCTTCTAGTAAGAGGACAGACATGGCATACACAGATAATTCTCAGGTAGCCTGACCATGCTGTGTGGCCTAAGCATGCTAAGGGAAGGAGAGATGATCTGCATATCACAGATAAAGAGTTATTTTGCAAGTTGAGAGAGAAAGTGAGAGATCATCATGTGTAATAATCACAGAGAATGAAACACAAGATATGTCACAGAATGACAAGGTCGGTGTAGTTAAAGTCCAAGAGGCAGAAGAGATGTATGGAGTTGAGCCAGAAGAGAAAATTGGGGCTCCCAGGTGGGGAGCCTTATAGGATATTCTTTACAGGCAGAAAACTTTTTTTAAAAAATTCTTTGGCCGTGGAGACTCATGGCTTTCCTTTGTATTATTATTATATAGGAAGGAGATTCTTAGCAACATCATTAAACTAATGACTCTGGAACCAAAAGTTGGGTATAAATCCCATTTCTACCTAGTGATCCTGAAGTTCAGGTATGCTCTTTGTGCCCAGATGACTTATCTGAATTGTGCATGGGAATAATGCACAATATATTAGGGGTGAGAACTCCATTTTTCAGGTATGTTGTGAGGTTTAAGTTAGATATGCAGTGTTTGGTATGTAATCATCTTGCAATCAATAATAACAATATCGCCAGGCATGGTGGCACATGCCTGTAGGTGGCAGCCTAGGAAGCCACGGCCAGGGCCAGGGATTGTGGTTCGAGTCCCACAGGGGGCACATAGCGAGACCTAGTTCCAAAAAAATAGCTGGGTGTGGTGGCATGCGCCTGTAATCCCAGCTACTTGGAAAGCTGAGACTGGGGATTGCTTGAGTCTGTGGTACCCCAGGCAACGTGAGCCTGCAGTTCCATGGGCAAAAATAGCAAGATCTAGTCTCAAAAAAAGAAAAAAATGACAATATCTCTTGGACTTGAGAGTACTTCAGGATTTTGAAACTATTTTAATTGTGGTAACTTCTATGGAGTCTTTTGGTGACACTGTTTCCTGGGGCCATCCCGTGCAGGAAGTACCCATGACTGGTGGCTTTAATGGTTTGTTGGCCTCCATTTTATTGCACTTTAATTGAACATTTCTTGCACTAATACAAAATATTTATCTTTTAGAAGTTTTTGTTTAGGAATGGAGTCATCATATCTTCAAAAGCACCTTGGGGCCTGTCTAACTCAGGGTCTTGCAGAAGTGGCAAAAATTCGTCCCGCGGATCCAATAGAATATTTAGCATTGTGGATTTACAAGTATAAGGAAAATCTGATGGCAGAGCAAGAAGTGAGTATGGATCTTCTTTTAGAAAATTAAAAAATAATGCTTATTATATGAAATCTTAGACAAATGAAAAAATAAAAAAAGAAAGCAACACCCAAAGAATTTATTAAGATTTTTTAATTAAAAAGCTTTTTAAAAATTTAGGTAATTTCTTCTAGTTTTTCTCTACATATTTATAGATTTTTCTCTTCTTTTCTTTTTTTTTTTTTTTTTTTTTTTTTTTTTTTTTTTTTTTTTTTTTTTTTTTGAGACTAGGTCTCGCTATTTTTACCCTGTGGAACCGCAAGCTCACATTGCCCGGGGTACCACAGACTCAAGCAATCCCCAGCCTCAGCCTCCAGGGTAGCTGGGATTACAGGCACACGCCACCAAGCCCAGCTATTTTTGGGGACTAGGTCTCGCTGTGTTGCCCTGAGCGGAACTGAAACTGCAATCCCAGACCTTGCCGGGACTCCATAAGCTGTCATTTATATGCATGCGCCACTGTGCCCGGCAGATTTTTCTACATAATTGTGATTATACTCAGTGTATACTTTTAAGTTTGTTTTTAATTCAAATAAAAAACATCACGCCCAAATTAATATACAGTTTCAAAATTAATAGACTATATTTTGCCTAGCCCCTAACCTATTGATGGCCATTAAGAGGTTTTCAAGATTATTTTTACACAGGGTATGAGGAGCAGGGCCTCTGTTGGGAAGTGCGAACAGGGGAGTGCCTGGGTGGTCCTGCACCTGCCTGAGTGGGCACGGGGGAGGTGGGTGGGTGGCCATGGCTAACACTTTCTCATCACCCCCATTCCAATTAGCCCACACCAGGAGTATGAAAAATACTAAAGGTCAGCTGCAGACACAGAAGAGGTGCGGGAAGTGAACAAAGGCCTTGGGCTCACACATTTCCTGAGCAGAAGAGAAATATACACCAGAGAACCACCAGACACAGGACTGTCACACCAATCTTAGTGCTGATAGAGCACAGAACTCCACCTGCAATATACTGGAGGCTGGAAGCCAAAATCCTGGTTCAGACATACCCTCAGAGACAGCTGCATGACATTCCCACCCTGCCATTTCCAAAGAGGTGGAAGACCACAAAATGGGCAGCAGCCCCACAGCAGAGTTGCAAACCAAGAGAATGGCAGCTTTGTTTCCAGTGAAGTGCAGACTCACGTTGCCCGGGGTACCATGGACTCAAGTGATCCCCAGCTCACTCAAGTGAGCCTCAGCTTCCCAGGTAGCTGGGATTACAAGTGTGCACCACCAAGCCCAGCTATTTTTTGAGACTAGGTCTCGCTGTGTTGCCCCAGGCGGGTCTCAAACCCATGAACTCAAGCGTTTCCTAGTCTTGGTCTCCCTTCCTAGGCTGGGATTAAAGGATTGTGCCACCACGCCCGGACCTCATGGAGGCACCTTTTATGGACAATGACTGGGAGCCAGGTTCCCTGAGTCAGAGACTAGAACCACAAGTGATGAGACAGGGAAATGCAACACAACATAGAATGGAAGAGACAAACAGCAAGAGCAGCAAGCACTGATAGACGACAATTGAGCCTGGACTGGCTACCAGAGGCAAAGAGAAGACTGAAAATCTAAACAGCATGGTCACCCATGTTCCAGGGATGCAGATACCCAGGGAAAGAACATAGATCTAGAAACAGAAAAGCCCAAAGGATTAAACATGGGCTAACTACAAAAAAGGAGTTGGAGTGACTGGACGGGTAGTCGGAGGGAAGAGGGGGAACACCCAAGGGGATCAATAACCATACGAACATGAATGATGCACAGAATTTGAAAAAAGATTATTTTTGCAAATAGTTTTTTTCTCTTTTTTAAACAATGCTAGAGAGAGAAGGAAATGGTGGAATTGGAACGTGAAAGAGAAATAGCGCTAAGGGAGCAGGAAATGATGGAGAGGCTCAAAGCAGAGGAGCTCATGTTTCAGGAGGTAAGACAAGCGGGTGCAGAGGTAACTGGAATCATCAATGTCCACCTCCATGTGGTACAACCCATATGTTAAAGGAGTTCCCTGTCTTTGGTTGTGGCTTCTTAGAGCTTCTTCTTTGCTGGAGAAACTGCGCTCGCGAGACAGTGAGAATGTGCTCTTGCAGAAGCCAAGGGGAGTGGACATCTCAATGTGACCCATGACTTCAGGCGCCTGGTGACCTTGATGGGTGCAGTGTGGATGAAGGGGGTGAAGTAGGGGAGATGGTGAACTCAGGTAGTGCTTTCGAGGGAATTCTCAGGAAAGGATTTTTGTTGTTGTTCCATAAGGGAACCAAGTGGAAGGATGGTGGCTGATGTAAGGAAATACAGGGGTTAATGCCTAGAGTGAGCTTTTCATGGAAACAGGGAGAAATTGTGTCAGGTATATAGGCTGGGAAAGTGGAGGCATCCTTCTGGGTTGTTCTATTCAAGGAAAGAAGAGAGAGGCTATAGGTGCATGTGGGTGTGTAGGCTTTGTGGCACAAATTTGAAAGCAGTTTGTGTGTGATGTTTTCTTCTCTATGTTGTAAGCATCAGAATGAAGTGGTAAGGTAGGAGATGTGACAGCTGAGGTTTGAAATGGTGGCTTTGGAGAATGAAATATGAAAGTTCCTTTGTATGTACATGAAAGCTTAAAACACCCTGAAGCACTACAGTTTGAGCTTGGAAAATACATTTGGTACAAATTTGTATTATGATACAAACAACATTAATATTCTTGAAAAGATTTTCCTGCAATGTAATTTTTACATCTAAGTGATGTTTAGCCTTATAATTTTAGGTTGAATGGGTCAAGAAATGTTACTTTGTGGCACATTTCCAAAGCCTTTTAATACTTGATAATAGTGGTGGAGAGTAGTGCTGATTTCAAATATTTTCAGTTTTGACCTGACTTCAAAAATTCATGATAAAATTTTGCGACTGTCAAGTCATGAGATTGCTGCAGGGGAGGGCAAAGCAGGCTATATTCAGCCTCTCTTTCTGACAAAAATCTGTAAAGTGATGCTCATTAAGTTCATGAGAGTAGCTGAAGGACACTACTGACTTCACCAGCTCAGTATCTAAGATGGCTTCAGATATTCCCTGCAGAGTGGCTACGGTTGACTAAGATACACTCAGAGGTTTGAAACACTATTCGCAAACTTTCAAATTTGTCCCCAGAATCCTTTTTGTCTCTACATACATTTTTAACACCATTGATTATAACACATCTTAGCAGATTTCCCTTATAGTTATACTGAGTTAGTGTTTCTTCTTTGAAAATATGCCTATTGTTGGCCCATGAAGACTGTTGGTGTAGAGACTCATTTTCCAGTCACTTCCAACTCAGCGTTGATTTCTTGGTATGGGCAGCAGCGTCTCCTCATCAATAGCCAAGAAAAAACCTCTCAAAATCATTTGCCTTCTTTTTAATCGATGGCTAATATTGCTCAAAATGTCATTAACTCTAGCAACTGTTCCCTCCAAGAAGGACAATAATCTTAAATAATTTTACATTTTCCTGCACACTGGAATCAAACACGTTTTCATTAAATCATACTTGGCAAATGTGTCTTCTTGCTCAGGTAAAAAATGAGTCTCTAGGAAGCATCTTTTCCTTGCATGTTTACTTTTTCTTTTCTTTTTTTCTTTTTTTGAGACGGTCTCGCTATTTTTGCCCACGGACACGCAGGCTCACATTGCCAGGGGTACAACAGACTCAAGCAATCCCCAGCCTCATCTTTCCAGTTAGCTGGGATTACAGATGCGTGCCACTATGCCCAGCTATTTTTTGGGACTAGGTCTCACTGTGTTGCCTCGAGCAGGACTCGAACTGTGATCCCAAGCCCCTGCCGCTTCATAGGCTGAAGTTTATAGGCACGAGCCACTGTGCCTGGCTAAATTTTCTAATATTTCTGATCCTTGCTTTCCCATGAGTTGGGAATATTCATTGTAGTTTTTGGAATAGTCATTTCATGATAAACAGTATACTTTGCCATTTAATTTGGTAATAATCTATACTCAGTGATGTCCTTAACAGCAACATTCAAAATCCTCCTCTTGTTTTGGCTTCCTGAATATACAATGAGAAAGGAAGAAATGTCAGAGAATTGTGATACAGTGGTGCTCCAAATGCACTGTATTAAATACACTATATAACTGTGCTAAGCAGCAGTGCAAAGTGAAGACAGCACCACTTATGATGTCACAAATATTCAACCATGCTGTCTCAGTGTAAAAGCATTCAGATAATAAGTAAGCCAGGGTGCATGGCTGTGTTTCCATAGAACTTTACTTATAAACACTAAAACTTGAATTTCGTGTATCAGTAAATATTTATTCTGTGATTTTTTTCAACAATTTAAAAATGTTTTTAGCTGCTAGTCTGTACAGAATTAGGAGTTGGATCAGATTTGGTTGGACCCAGAATTTAGTTTGCTAATGTTAGTCTAGTGTAGCATATATTTTGAGTTAGGATCAAATACGTTGTACATCATCTATGGTTTCAGATAATATACTTGAGATTTTATCTAAAGTCTACAACTGATGTTTTGGTTTTTTTTGAGGACCTTTACTTAAGGAGATTATATATATATATATATGAAAAAATTACTGTGGTCACCTTTGTAACATCACATACAGAGGAAATGACTTGTTTTAGTAGAAATAGTGGTTTTCTATAATGAACATTTAAAGAAGTTTCCTTTTTAATTCCATACTTCAGGGATTACTTGTAAATGCTTGAGTGTTAAGTGACTGATCATTTATTTTTACACATTTCTGAAATTTAGGTGGGTGCAAGCTTAATAATCTTAGGACATTTGAAAGTGGCAAATTAATTTCTTTGCAATTTACCAGACTCAAATTTGACTTATTTATTCCTGAATATTCAGCAACAAATGGCTCTCCAGCTAGAATTAGAAATGCAAGAAAAAGAGAAGGCAAGAATCGAAGAACTAAAGAAAATGCAAGAACTATTGGAGATGGTAATTTGAAAATTTACAAATATCTTTTATTTAAAAATCTCAGTTTTTTTCCAGTTATTGCTTGAGATCCCTAGTCTAAGCATCTGTCACACATTAGCTATATGACTCAGATAAATCTTAAAATCTTTTTTTCAGTATCAGTTAACCTTTTGGAGAAATTGGGACAATAGGAATATTACTAGAAATATCTCCCTGAGTTGTACTAAGAATCAAATAAGAGCTTGTATATGAAACAGCTTAGTGAACGTAGAGGTCTTGATAGTGACATGGTCAGCATGTTAATCAGAAAGTAGTTGTTCCTAATATTGGTAACTGATATTGAAGTAAGTTCTTTTTAACATTGAAGATATTCTAGTCTCTAAGACAATAGTAATCTTTTCTCTTCGTGTTAGCTGTATTATCCCTAATAATTTACATGTAAAACATGTTTTATATGGGATATTCATGTTTTTCATTACATAAAATATGCAGTAACTTATGTTGGAATGTTGACTTTCATTGACTGTCTCTGTATAATATCAGACTCTTAGTTTTTACTGATGTTTCCTGGTATCCAAATGGTTAGGTATCAAATAGACCAAACTGCTGAATAGCTGAGCTATATTTTTCAAGGTGCTATTTCACACTATTTATAGTAAGTCTTTACTATTCAAATGTTACTCTCCTGTATATGCCATAATTAAAAACAGTAATAAGCTTTATAAAATATATTTATTAATAACTTATAATGATAGTATCATTATTTAAAGTATGCTTTTAAAAGCTAGAAGGGTGAATTGATTAAAAGGAGATGAAACTTAAAGGGAAAATACAAAGCTATACATAGTCTTTAAAAATATAGATGTTAATATTCTCTTAGCCTGAATGTGGTAGGACACATGGTAAACATGCATGCACATGCATACACACACGTACACACACACACAAATAAATGTGCTCTTTCTCTCCATTTAATATTCACTGATCTAAAATGAAGAAAAACTAGAATGCATTAAGAAGTTAGTGATCAAAATGATAAAACAATTAAAGCTACTTTTTATTGAGATGAAATAAAAGATCTACTTGAGCCCCTGAAAGTGTGTGCTTTATAGGAGGGATTGGACTCTGGAAGGTCACAGCCATGATCTATGGGCCTCATCAACCTGTGTGACCTCATCAA
This sequence comes from Uropsilus gracilis, assembly GCA_004024945.1. Classification (NCBI taxonomy): domain Eukaryota; kingdom Metazoa; phylum Chordata; class Mammalia; order Eulipotyphla; family Talpidae; genus Uropsilus; species Uropsilus gracilis. The sequence continues at coordinate 29,044 of PVHY01014372.1, forward strand.
CATGATCTATGGGCCTCATCAACCTGTGTGACCAGTGTCGAATAACATCAACAATATTCCTTCTGGTTTTATCCTGCCCTAGCTCTCCCCACAACATGTGCCAGCCAGACGAATTCTCTAATTTTTTACATTTCAATTCCCACACTGATAGACTGCTTGATTTTTGAGACTAGGTCTTGCTATCTTGCTGGGGTAGTCCTGATCCCGTAGAATCAAGTGATCCCTAGCCTCAGCCTCCCAGGTTGCTGGGATTACAGGCACCTGCCACTGCGTCCGGTTGCATTTTTGAGATCAGATCTCACTATGTGCCCGGGGTAGTCTTGAACCTGCAAACTCAAGCAATCCCTAGCCTCTTGCCTCCCAGCACTTGCATTACAGGCACACACCACCACAACCCCTTCAATTCCCACATTTAATTTTACTTTTCTTACCATGGTAAAATTCATTTACCTGCCAAGTTCTCTTTAAAATCTTTTACTCTAACTTTGGGGTATACAACAGTGTAAGAAAAAAATATATATAATCAATTAAAATTTTTCTATTAATACTTTTGTCACTTTTCATATTTTGCTAATAGTTGGTTTCAGGGTTAATTGTTCGATACATTTCATTTTTTAAGAAGTTACATTTAAACATCAAGAAAGCAGGATCTTTGTGAGTAGAGAGGATCTGCAATCTTGTACAGATCACTCCTAATGAATGACAACAGTGTTGTTTTAAATTGGGCACAACATTATAAAGCAAAAATGCTTAAAAATCAAACATGGAATCAAGTGAAAAGTATATTTAAAGTGTTTTTCTTCCTTTTTACATATTTTAGGAGGCAAGAACAAATATGGAAAATCTACTTAAGGGTGAGGAGAACTCCGTTTTAGAGGTGAGAAGAAAAATTTATTCAGTGAAATGAATGAATATCTTGAATGTACAGCTTAATTTTGATGCCATAGTAGTTAATTTTTTAATAAGAAAATGATCAAAATTAACAGGTCAAATATTTATTTTAATATTAACAACCCATAAATATGATGTGCTATAAAGCAACATCTTTTTCACCTAATTATGTTTTTTCAGGTAAGTAGGTTTACCTCATTATATCTTAAAGTATAATCTTCAAGTGCATAAAAATTAGACATTCAGTTTGTGTTTGCATTTTTAAAAATGAGAATGTCTTGAGATATTAACTTTAGAATTACTTACAAATATCTACTCTATGTTTCTGAATGTATCTTTTAGCAAGATTTAGCATTTATCCCTAGAATTGTATTAGCAAGTATTAGCTCAACTGTTAGTTAATAATGTTAGGTTTGACTTATAAATCAGAAATTTCTTTTCAAATCCAAGTGGAAACTACTCTATTCATTTTGAAGTCATTAAAAAGTAAAAAGGAATTTTATGATTTTAGGAATCAGGGAAAACACTAGCTGAAATTAGTGACCGATATGGGGCTCCTAACTTGAGCCGAGTGGAAGAGCTTGACGAACCTATGCTGTCTGATGTAAGTGTCTTTCAGAAAATGCTTGGTGAAAAGCAGATTCTTTCACTTTGGATAATCTTAGTGCCAGGTTTGGTTGGTAAATGGGCTTTTTGCATCATGGGGAGAAAACCTACTCCCTGGTGTTAACTCCTATGCCTAACTGACCTCTGCCTCTTTATAAATGAGAACCACTAAGGTGAGGATGGGAACCTACCTGGCACTTTACAAATATCTCGCACTGGATGGTCTCACTTATATGAAGGATAAAGGGAAAACAAACAGACAGACAAGGAAAATTTAAAACTACCTTTCAGCAGAATTAAAGCATAGAGCATGAGAGGGGGAGGGAGGAAATTGGGGGTAGAAGGGACACAAAAGATTAAGATGATGGTTCATGGGTGATAAGGTGGTGGGAGAACCCTGGGATAGATAACCATATAAAATAAAATAAGTAATAAAAATAAATAAAATTTTTAAAAATGTCTCACACTGATGGTAAAGCAGTTGAGAGCTCATGTGGCAGCAATAGTGGGCCCTGGCATGCAGAGGGCTTTCTTCATATTTTGGAGTTAGGTTTTACAAATCTCAAACGTGACCTCAAAATATATACAAAATACATGAAATGCAAAATCTTTAATTTGGAGATGGAGTCAACACTTTGGTTCTCAGGAGTAAACCTTAGTAAACCTTGGAGCCAAGTAAATATCCCAGAGAGAGCTCAGGCTTTTACATTATACAAGTGCATCTGTTTTTGTGGGAAACACAGTGTTTCTTCTGTGCCAGGCACTGTGCCTGACACTCTGGTATGAATAAAATAGATAGTTTTTATCTTGTTTAGAGAGAAAACAGACAACTGAACAAACAACAATCATTGTCAGGGTGAGAAGGTAATATATTGTTCAAAGTAGTGAGAGGAAGAACTACTACTACTAAGCCAGAGCTGCTGGTAGACACCATAACTGTTGTGACAGAGGGGGTCCCTCCCTTAGTCACCTTCATCAGTGTGCATGACAAAGTGGGATGGGGGGGAGAAGACTCCAACAATCCTTGGCCCACATGCTGAGAGAAAATAGGAGAATGAGTAAGGTACCCAGAAGGGCATGCCGAGTGTGGGGTGAGGATTGGGTGAATGTGAGACCTTAGAAATGTGGACGTTCAAAGGGTGGGTGCAGGAGGAAGAGTTCCACAGGAAAGAAAAGGGCACACATGAGTGAGAATAGCAAAAGAAGTAGAGGGATGGCTTCATGAATACCTTGAGAGTACATTGAATATTATTGAATTTGAGTTGTATTTGAAATAATTTGAAACTCTCAAAAAGTCTCATTAGCTAAGCAAATAAAAGTCATATAGACTTGATTGTTTTGACTTTTCATCTTTATGGTTCTGAATGTATTAAAGCATATTTACTTTTATTTTGCTTTTAGGTTGCACTAAACATTGATCAAGATTTGTAGGGTCAACCAACTGAAGAGTAATAAATTTTTCTGTTTGTTTCAAATTTCAAAGTATGAGGTTCCACTTTGTACTTTTTCTCCTCAAACTCAGATTCTTTCTTTAAAGACACCTTTACAAAAGGGCTGCAAGGGTAAACTTAAAACATTGTTCTGGACTCCCCCAATAGAACTGGTTATTCAAACTGCAATTCCACTGAGTGAATGGGAAAAGGAGTTTCCGGAAGCCACTACAGAGGCACGTGGAGAAGGGCAGGAAGGATGGTGTTCAGCTCTGTGAGAACAATTTTCGTTTCTTTTCTTTTTTTTTTTTTTTTTTTTTCATTTCTCAGATGAAAATTGTTATTCCTAAGAAGTCAAAGAGCTAGAGTGTAAGACTCTGGGAGGTGACATGCTTTAGCTGCACCATTTCCTGCTAGGAGTAGGCTGCAAGTGTCCCCTCATTTGAAGGGAAAGGATGCTCCTAGGGTCTGATTGCACAGACTGACTTGAGAGTTGGTCTGTTCCACTGAGGAGATACTTCTAGGTGGTGAGCAAGGGCATAGGCAAGACAGTAAATAATGATCAAAGCTCCAAATATGATCAATTTGGAAGTTAATGCTATTAATGTTTCATGTGAAGAGAAGTCACTTCTCAGTTCCTGAATGCAAAAGAGCAAAATGAAACACACATACACACACAGAGAGAGAGAGAGGCAAAGAGAGAGAGAGAGAGAGAGAAGAAAGAAAAGAAGGATGGGGAGGGAGGAGGGAGGGAGGAAGGAAGAGATGGGAGGGGTGGGAGGAAGCAAAATTCACAGAGGACAAAGGTGTAGAAGGTTGAGACAGGAGGAAAAATGTGAACAGAGAAATGAAGTCAGGGGATGCCTGCAAGATATTTGAATGATAACAGATCCAGGGAGGGATGTGGAAGGAAAGTTCAATCTAGACCAGACTGCAAATGTATTAAGTTCCAAGCTAAGAAGTTCAGAAAGCATGTGCCAACAGTGGAAAGGAGATGGGCTAGTAAACTGAAAGAGTATTATGGATGGCAACTGAGAAAGAGGTATTACGTTATAAAGATGCATTAAGATGCTTAATCGCGCTGGGCACAGTGGCTCATGCCTGTTAACTTCAGCCTATGAAGCAGCTGGGGCTAGGGATCGTGGTTCGAGTCCCGCTCGGGGAAACACAGTGAGACCTACTCCCAAAAAATAGCTGGGCATGGTGGTGCATGCCTGTAATCCCAGCTACCTGGGAAGCTGAGGCTGGGGATTGCTTGAGTCTGTGGTACCCCAGGCAACATAAGCCTGAGGTTCCATGTGCAAAAATAGTGAGACCTAGTCTAAAAAAAAAAATGCTTAATTGATGGTATTTGGCATGGTCCATGCTTAGAATGTTGTTGTCAGAGTTGAGGCCATGAAGGGCTGAACCTGGGCTATGGCTAATTCATTTAATGAACATCTATTGTACACTTATGACATGCCAAGAACTATATGAGATTCTCATGGAGGAACACATGCAAGAAATGGCTCCTACTCTCAATTCATTATTCATTCACCTTTAGTAGATATGTAGAAAACAGGTGGTGGTTTACTGGATGTATGTCGAATTCTGGACTATAGAATAATTTGGGGGTGGGGGGTGAAGGGTTTAAGGGCTCAGAGAGATAAGGCTAGGTCATGGGTCTAAGGTATGAAGGGAGGCTTACTCAGGTTTGTCACAGCATGCAGAGGAGAAACCCAGAGCTGCTCATGATCCCAGAGAATCAGGGGGCGGGAGCCTCTTGTTTGGGGCATGCCTGTCTGATATAACTTATGAATTATTCAGGACACCAAGGGTAGAGCACAGAATTAATGGACAGGAGACAATAACCTTGTTCCAAAGTGTCATCCCCTTTGAAAGCATTCACATATAGACCACTGAACAACAACACAAAAAAACAAGCCTTTAAAGTTTTGTGAATATGTAATTAAACCAAGAGCTTAGATATTAATACTATATGGAATCTAATTGTGCTTTAATTGTAAACCTTTCTGCTACCACTAGATGTCACAAAGATTCAGTTTTTAAAAGCCCTAATTCTTGTTGCTGTAGCTTTGGAAAGTTTTCATTTTGTACAGAAATAAGGTTTTCTGATATTCAGAAGAGTAAGGATTACTTTAAAATATTAAAGTTGTTATTATGAAATAGGCACAAGTGTATGCACACCAATATAAATAATATCTTCTATCCTGAAAGATTTAAGAACTATTAATCTTTTACCATATGTTTGACAACTTAAAAAAAAAACAACAGAAAGTCTTACTGTTGTTCCTATTGGACTCCTCCATACAGGTCTCTCATTTCTTGATGGCAAAAAGCCATGAACTCAAGATTAGTAGACACACTTTCCAGGTGAACCATTCCAGATGTTTTCTTACAAATGCATATGTAGTTATCCAGAAATACCACAGATTAGGGATGATGTTTTAAGTTAATATTGAGTTAGACCATAGATGTCTTTCTGCAACTTTTTTCATGCTGTGTTTTCAAGGTTTAACCCTGTTGCAACATGTAGATCTCTTTTAGCAGCTGTCCTAAATGTACTGCTGGATCTACTCTTCTATCTGCAGCTGTTAAACTGTCTTAAATGTTTTATTTTTATATGTATGCCCATGTCTATATCTTTTTGTAAAAATGCATGCATGTGAAGACATCTGGTTGGCTGCGCCTGGCCCTCGATTCTCAGTGAGTCTGTACTAGGAGAGCGAGGTCTGTCCTACTGCCTTCCCGGACGGAGTAGCAAGAACGGTGTTCTCAGAGCGCTGACGCAATGTCCTGCTGAAACAGGTGAGAACAGATGTGTGAAAGCTTCCTTGGAGCAGTGGTTCTAAAACTGGATATGCATTAAAATTTCCCAGGGAGTTTCCTAAAACGCATTCCCAGTAAGACAGTAAGTCTGGGTGGGCGGCTAGAGAATTTGCGTTTTAAATATGCTCGTTGTTGCTAATGCTGGCAAATGATCATACTTCTAATTTTTTTTGGTTTTTATTTTTTAAATTTTTTGTTTTTATTATTTACATATTTATGTGTGCATATATATATATATATATATTACATCGTAGTATTCCTCAGTGTTCTCCCACAGCCATATCCATGTATTGTCTGTCGTCTTGATCTTTTGTGCTCAACCCTTCCCTGATTCCTCCCTCCCTCTCCCTCCCTAGCTGTATGTTTTTGTTCTGTTGTCCGCTTGTTAGTTTTGACTTTTTTTTTTGAGCTTTTGTTTGTTTTCCCTATATCCCACCTATAAGTAAAATCACCCAGTTTTTGTCTTTTTCTTTCTGACTTTTATTCACTAGTATGATTCCTTATAGGTCCATCCATGTTATCACAATATATCAAATTTGTCTTTTTGATTGCTGAATAATATTCCATTGTATAAATATACCACAACCTTTTCATTCCCTTCATCAGTTTTGGGACATTTGGGTTTTTTCCAAATCTGGGTTATTGTAAATAGTGCTGCAATAAACATCCAAGTATAGGTGTCCTTTTGAATTAGTGTTTGGTATCCTTCAGGCAGATTCCCAGGAGTGAAACTGCTAGATCGAATGGTAGTTTCATTTTCAGTAGTTTGAGAGTCCTCCACTCAGCTTTCCATAGTGACTGAACCAGTTTGCATTCTCACCAGCAGGGTAAGAGTGCTTTTCCTTTTTCTCCACATCCATCCCAGTACTTGCTGTTGCCCGTTTTTGTTTGTTTGCTTGTTTTTGATATGGGCCGTTCTTACTGGTGCAATCACGCTTTTTAAAGCGCTGCTCCAGAATGGCTAAGTCGACCTGTGTAATCTCTGTGCCCATTTTCAAGCTACTAAGCAGTGCTAAATGGTTTCCTAAGTGGTCATATTTTACTCTTACTAGCAGGATATGGGAATTTCCATTATGTGTGGCCTTTCCAGTGTTTGGTGTGTCACACCTCATCTTGCCCCTTTACTTGAGTGCAATGTGACAGCTTCTTTGCTATTTAATTTGCATTTCCCCTATTATTAGTGAGGTTACAACTCATGTTTATTGGATGGGTTTGTGCTTCTGGGAATCGCATGTTCATATTGTTTGATTACATTAACTATTGATTTGTTTGTCTTTTTCTTATTGATTTTCTTTGTTGGTTATGTGTGTTGGGAAATCTCTCAGGTGGTAAGTTGTGTTTTAACTTGGCTTATGATACTGTTGGCAAAGATGCTAAGTTTTATTTTAGTTAGATGTGGTACTTTTTTCCATTCATGTTTTGTGCTTTTTTACCTTTTATGTAATAATGAAATATGATTAATTTTGAAATGTGTATAAGATATCCAAAAGATTTAGCTTTACAATATTTTCATGTAATTTGTTTTTATAGAGATAATGTTGGTTTACACACTGTGTCAGTTTTAGGTGTATAGTTTCATTTTTGCAACCATATTTATCATGACATACCCACCATAAAATGACCAGCCACCATCTACCACACAACAGTTGACCCTCTCTTACTGTTCCACCTTATTCCCACTCTCTGTGATAATCACCATTCTGTTGTCAGCCAGAATTGGTTTTATTTTCTGTTTCTTTATATTACACAAATTAGTAAAACCAAACAATATTTGTTTTTCTTCTAATTTCACCTAGCCTAATCCCCTCAAGCTCCATCCTTGTTATTACAAATGGCAAGTTTCCATCTTTTTGTGGCTGAGTATATATACCAGTTCTTCTTTATTCAACCGTTCACCATTGGACATTTAGGTTTTTTATGTATCTTGGTTATTATGAATATTTTCATTTTAGATTTTCAAATTAACTTCCATCAAGAATGGTCTGTAATCAATCTGATAATTTTAAAGTCAGGTAAAGTAACATTTTATCAGTTTTACTGAAAAGTAAAAATAATTCTAGTTCATTGCTTGTACATTGGTGATATTGCTGAAATGATGATATTTTGAGTGCTAAGAATTAACCTATTACAGTTTAAATACTTCAGCCTAGCTCTACTCCTCTTAATATTTTTGGTCTTTTATACAATGATGCGTGTGTGTGTGTGTGTATAATCAATAAAAAAAAAGGAAAATCTAAAAAAGCTTTTTTAATCTTCTAATTTGATGATTAAACACTTTCATCAAGAAAGAAAAAAGAGCTTTTTAATCAGAGAACTCCAAAGTGTAGGTTAAGGCAGAAGAAATTATCAGGCAGGAAGTACAGTGTGTGGCTTCTAGTAGGTGGCCTGATGGTGGCCTGATGATGATTTTGTAAGTCACAGGAACTGCTTAGGTACTCCAGATTGTCTCCCATGGGTCTCATCATCTGGAGCAACACCAACTACATATCTATTTGTATCAACACTATTTTGAAACAAGTACTAGAACACTCTGTGCCACCCATGGCATGCAAAACATTTAGCATTATGTCTATTCCTTTGTCAGGTAGATTGATATCTACCAAAAAAATTCATTTTACAGAACAGAAATGAAAACTCCAAGAATTACTAAAACCTCTGAGTTTCTCATGCCTAATCATTGACAGAGTCAAGATGCAAACCCAGATTTTCTCTCACTTTAGAACTTTCTTACTACCTTTGAATTCTCCCAATACCATTCCATCAGCACCTTCTGTTTGGAGGAATTTGTAATTATTCATATTTTAGCATAAAGTAGCCCAAATAATTTTGCTACATTTAACTGAATTAGTCATGCTAGGGGAATAGATAAGTAGGTGGTTGGTGTGAAAGATTTGAACTTGATGACAGCTGGGAACCTGAGGAGTTGATACTCAAGGACAGCATATGACAGCAACCAAGTAGAAGGACTTTCTCTTTCTTTATATTTTTTCTTCAGTTACCAGGGGATTTGGTTAAAATGTAGATTCTGTTTCCTGAGTCTAGGGTGGAGTCCCAGATTCTACATTTCCTAACAAGTAGTCAGGTGATAAAGAAGCTGCTGGGTAGGGGACTATACTGAATAACAAGGGTCTGGGGTTTGTTCATTGATATGTATGGTTGAGAATGGACCAGCGAGGAATGGAGGGGTGTTTGGCAGACACAGGGTGGCTGGGGGAGTATGGGTCTTAGGGCAGAGCTTCAGTGCAGCAGCTGTAAGGAGGGCTGCCTGGGTTGGTGTAGGTGGCTGTGGTGGGTACAGTGCTGGCAGTGCCTTTGGCTCATGCTGTAGGTTCTGAGCCATGGATGAGCACAGTGTCTGTGTCTGATGATTCACTGGACACAGTGCTGCCAGACAAGTGATCCTTATGGCTCAAGAGTCCGTGGAAGGAGAGCACATTGAGCAGTGGAATTAGAGATAGGTCTGTTTCATTGTCCTTTGCAACGTGATTCTGGAACATTCAATGGCACACAGTCTGCAAATGAGGTTGTGAGACTGTGAGAGGCTACCTCTAAGCTCTGGTAGCAGAAGCATTAGGATGGCTTGCAGCAGATAAATAAGTAACCCAATTTGTGGGTAATTACTTCTTATTATCTTGAATTAGGGGAAATATGAGGAGCAGTTGTATTAGTAAACAGCACAGTGTAGGAAAAAAGGGAATGCTTAGAGATGGAAGAGCTGTTTTTCAGTGTTTTACCACAAGTAAATCACCAATCTCTCAGAGCTCCCTCCTGGGCTCAGTAAGGGTCTTCTCCCTGCCTTAGCATCATTATGGAGTTTATTTTTTTTTTCTTATTTATTTATTTATTTATTT